>LVTN01000730.1:34232-153928 GCA_001649415.1 Musa itinerans
ATTGTTATATAAATGTTATAGGAAACAAAGCATATATTATAGACTTACATTTCTAATAAGCTTTATTTGGCGATTCATTCGATGGATTTTTGCAAGAGAAGCACGGTGTGGTCTCCACACCTTGCCTATATTTGGTAGATTAGTATTCCAGAAATAGTAAGTTACTATTCACATCAATTTCATTATAATTAAAAGTACATAATAGTTAATATCATTTTTGTTGCATTAGATGCGATAAACTTAAAAATATTCTGAAATAAGCAAATTATTTTTTTATTATGTATAATTTCTATCTTTGAAGTCAATTTTTAAAATCATATATTATAATTTCTTATAATGAGCTCAATAATGATAATTTAATATTATTAATATAATGATTAGATTTTATAGATTGTACATCCATGTAATATTAAAAAATAATTTAGGCTTACAACAATTTACTTTGTATTATTCTCGTTATTGATTTTTAACTTTAGATAAAAAAAGTTATGATGACAAATTTACTGATCTTCTTGTTATCTTCTATTTACATGTTCTATTTTGACTTCTCCATGACCTATATTGGTCTAGGCATGGTAATTCCCAAGAGACATACAATTTCCATGTTTCTTAGAGCAGTGATCTCATGGGGAATCTTGTGGCCATATTTGGAAACCAAAAGAGGCCAGTGGTATAATGAAAACATCAAAATTTCTAATATAAGAAGCCTCGAAGGATACAAAGTAATTTCATATCTTTTACCTTCTCTTAATTTAGATATTCTATTATCCAAAATTTATTATCTCTTTTAATGTTTATACAGCAGACTTGCATGAAGTCTTTAACACTAGCCTTTAGATACATTCTTAATCTAAAGTATATAATTATATACCCATATAAAGAATCAAATATGATAAAGGTTATTGATAGTATCTTACTTATTAAAAGTATTTTAATAAGTATTATATTATCATTTGTTTTAGAAGATTTATTCATTACTACAGTTATATCAGTACTAGTAGATTTTCCAGTAAGCTTGGGAGGTTATATTTATCATTTTCTTAGAAAAATATTACGTGTACCATTCAATGACCACTATTTGCAAAAGATAAATCTCCTTTGTACTACTGTTGTGGTAGCTTCATCGATCATATTTGTATTTATATACAATTTGTATGGTTTTTATTTTAATATTTATATTTTATTTATTTATTTTGATGCTAATATTTCTTTGTTATGTGCATACGAGATATACCTAGTTGGAGCTTAAAAAGAGCATGTGTCAATTAGTTTCTGGAAGATGATTCTTTTTATCATAGTAATTTCATTAGGTGGGCAATTCTGGATTATGTATGCGAAAAAGTAAATATTTTTTTTATTATAAATGTGGTAATTATATGATAATTTTTAACTCTAAATTGTATTATACTAAAAATTATGCATATCTTAACAATTATTCTTTCTTTTTCAGATTATGATTGTGAAACTTAATCTTCAATACTCAAATGCAACCACCACTTATGCCTTATTAGACACATTTTATCAAGATCACGTGAAGAATATAAGGTAATTTACTATTTAAAATATTAAATTATTTTGTAAGAATTTGAATATAATATAACTCATTGTTATATAAATATTATAGGAAACAAAGCATATATTATAGACTTACATTTCTAATAAGCTTCATTTGGCGATTCATTCGATAGATCTTTGCAAAAGAAGTAGAGTGTGGTCTCTATACCTTGCCTATATTTGGTAGATTAGCATTCCAGAAACAATAAGTTTCTATTCACATCAACTTCATTATAAGTAAAAGTTATATTATATTTAATATCATTTTTGTTACATTAGATACGATGAACTTAAATGTATTCTAAAATAAGCAAATTATTTTTTTATTATGTATAATTTCTATCTTTGAACTCAATTTTTAAAATCTTATATTATAGTTTCTTATTATGAGCTCAATAATGATAATTTAATATTATTAATATAATGATTAGATTTTATAGATTGGACGTCCATGTAATATTAAAAAAAATTAAGCTTACAACAATTTACTTTGTATTATTCTCATTATTGATTTTTAACTTTAGATAAAAAAAAAATTATGATGACAATTTTACTAATCTTCTCATTATCTTCTATTTACAGGTTCTATTTTGACTTCTCCACGACATATATTGGTCTAGGCATGGTAATGCCCAAGAGATATACATTTTCCATACTTCTTTGAGTAGTGATCTCGTGGGGGATCTTATGGCCATATTTGGAAACCAAAAGACGATAGTTGTACAATGAAAAAATCAAAATTTTTAATATAAGAAGCCTCGAAGGATATAAAATAATTTCATATCTTTTACCTTCTCTTAATTGAGATTTTCTATTATCCAAAATTTTTTATATCTTTTAATGTCTATGTAGTAGACTTGCATGTAGTCTTCAACACTAGCCTTCAGATACATTCTTAATCTAAAGTATATAATTATATCCATATAAAGAATCAAATATGATATATAATCATAATCTTAAAATAGTCTCCTCACAATCAAATATGATATATAAGCACAAAGTTAGTCTCCTCATAATCTCGTAAAGTCACCTAAGGACAAGCACCCATATGACATCACTACAGAATTATGTGTCAAGCCAACCCAAGATACTACTCTAGAAATTATTATGTGTGACCAGGGGGTTTGAAGGGTCTAAGATGAATGAAGTTTTGAGGGGCCACTCCAATGACCCAACTGTAATGAACCTTATAGCTTCTAGTTGTTATTATTGAGTAATCGAACTTCGATTGCTAGTGTTATTTCAACTCACTAGTCACTTTAACTCTATTTTAGGGTGGATCGAATTATGCTGATCTTTACTAGTTTCAATAGATCCTTAAAATGAGGAAAATACCTTCGTTTGTAACATATTGTATTAGTTGAACTGGATGGAAGTTTATTGGAGCTTTAACATTATCATCTTATAAAAGTTAAAGTTTTGAGACCTTGCCCATCACAATATTTGCATATCAATTCTTCTTCTACATAGTTGTCACCTCGAAGTAGGTTCATATTCTCTTCACTTTTGATTGTCACTTTATTGTGAATAAAATAAATAAGTTATATTTGGTAAAATCGATCATTATTAGTAAGGATTCGATAGATTGGTTACTGTTGTCCTCAAATTTCTTAGAATCTAATTGATACTACTTTTATAAAAAAAAATAGATTGCTTGCTGTTATCCTCAAAAAAATAGATTCCTCTTCTACATAATTGTCTTCTCCAATTAGGTTCCTAGTCCCTCCATTTTAATTACCACTCTGTTATAGAATAAAGCAAATAAACTATCTTTAGTAAAATCAATCACCATCAGTGAGGATTTGATAACTTTTATGTGTTGCTAAGTACTTCTCGAATGATCTACAAAAGCAAAACTCTATTACTAGATAACTAATAGAACTTGGGTACTTAGCTTTACTTATGTTCTCAAAAGTTTAGAAGACAAAGGTTATTTGACTTTGTCAGCCTTCTTATATGTTACACTTCATACATCAAGTTAGCTAGCTAGCATTTGATATTGAAATCTTTACTCTCACTTTTGAAGCCCTCAAAATATTGCACTCCTTGCATTGAATTAGTTATTTAGATTTGCCTTTTTATTGCTATTGAACTTGTAAATAAACATAATTGTTATGTAGTTATAAATTTACTTATTTATTTGTTTGTTACTTCAATATATCTTTCATATAGTAAAATCATAAAATATATCTTTTTTTATTTTTATTTTTTCCTTTTTTTTTCCAATTTATGATTATGATATATAGTATATCAAATACTAATGTAATTTATTTCTATTGTTTAAATGTGTTTTGTAGGCTTATACTTATATTACAATTTGCATTTGGGATGTTATTTTTCAATTGTTTAAAATGATTGGGACATGTGTTAAATTCATATTACACTTTTTGAGAAAAGATGTATAAGATCATGATCCCAAAGAAGAGAGGCAAAGGCAGTACTTTATTGAGGAGTTTATTCCTATAAAGTTTATCGGTCTTTTGTATATATGCATCATAGTTCTTCATTTTGTACTCATCCCTCTTATTCTTCTATTAAGATGGTACCATATTATTTATCTTATAATCCTTTCCTCAATCATATTATTCTTTACATCATTCTCTTATAATGCATTAGATAGGTCCATTGTATCCACTAGCGATCCTATTATTATATTCTTTATAGTTATATGGTCTAATTCTTTTTGGGGAGGGTCATTGGTAGAATTGATATTTTGTATTATTTTATTTTGTGTGGGAATGAGATCATCCATCATGATTGAAGATTTTAAGATAGAATATCTTTCTAAGCTATCCCCTTAATTGACTTTCATTGGACACACTTTTGGCATTAACTTAGGTAGTGTGATTGGTGTATCAATCTACTTACTTAAAGTTAGATCATTTCCGATTAGTACATCACTTAGGAGATATGGGGTACTCTATAATTCTATTTATAAAGGAATGGATTTCATAGCAAACAATAATTGAAAGCATTTACCACAAAATTATTTTCCTCTATCCATTTTGTTCTTTTTCATTTCAATATTCCTTAATATTCTCCATGAATGGTTACATAAGAAGAAAGTTTAATGGTCTCAATACATACCCGATCGAATTGCACTTACGATTCCATTTCTCAATGAGCCGTCCTTTGTCGTTAGCTTGTTCATAGGACTTATTGTAGATTTTATTTGGAGAAAGTATTGCATACCATTCAGAAATATTAGGACATATACTTACTTGGGGCATCATATACGGAGAGAGACTATGGGACCTACTTGCTGCACTACTTTGATTGAAAGGTGTAAAGCTGCCCATTTGCCTCTGTGAATAAGATATGTTATTTTACTATTTAATTTCAAATCATGTGCATTATATTATTTCTTTGTTCATACATACGCTCTTTCTTAATTTTCATATCTATCTATTATTTAGTGGAATATTTTAAATGAAAATCAACTTATGATAATATGTAATTTTAACTAATTAACAAATCAGTTTTATCTCTAGATTTACTCCAGGTTGACAGAAAAGGACCTCATATAGTTTGTCCCAATCTAAATTTTCCTAAGCTTGGATACTTTGAAACATAATGGTTTTGGTAAAAACTATCAATACAGATCAACAGATTTATTGAAAATGATGAACTACCCATATGCCTCCGTGGATAAGATATGTTATTTTACTATTTAATTTCAAATCATGTGCATTATACTATTTCTTTGTTCATACATACGCTCTTTCTTGAATTTTCTATCTATCTATTATTCAGTGGAATATTTTAAATGATAATCAGCTTATGATAATCTATAATTTTAACTAATTAACAAATTATGTTTTATCTCTAGGTTTACTCCTGTCCAGGTTGATAGAAAAGGATCTCATATAGTTTGTCCCAATCTAAATTTTCCTGAGTTTGGATACTTTGAAACATAATGGTTTTGGCAAAAACTATCAATATAATTTTTTATCACTTACAATCAAGAGTGCTGCAATATGCACTGAGGAAGCAATGATATCATTTCTTTTTGTGCTGGTGCCCTTGAATCTCTGAGAAGTATGTTATCTTTTCTAATATTTTTCCTTTGAATTATAAATTTTTGTATTAGAACATCGTGTTATTACCTATTAATGCTAGTTGCAAAGAAATTATATGATTTTCTAATATGCATAAACCTATAAGGTCATTTAATTGATGACTAAAAATATAATTGTTCGTTTGAAAAGATAACATCGTAAGATAGAATTAGTGGCATAGGCTATGGTATTGTGGTTTATCTATTTGGCAATCAATAGTGAAAAATTAAGTATCCTACACTTGCAAATGATAAGTGTATGTGGAAAATTCATACGGAGTTCAACGTATGTCCACACAAACTTATACAAGTACACCTACTCATCTTTGTTACAGAAGTACTCCAAATGACTTGTTCTAACAACTATGATTAGAAAAATTGACTAATGAGGCATATGGGGCTCTATATAAGAAATAGATATCACTTGTTCTTTGTTAACATTCTAGAGGTATTATTATATATATATATATATAATTTCTTTGAAATTATCTATCTTGATCTATAGACCTGATGTGATTTTGTTGCTAATTTATATTTTTCTCTTTCAGATATGTGTAATTTTTAAACTCAAAATGTTTGTTGTTAAATATGTGTCTCTGGGTCTCTACGTGTATGTATTTACAGATGTGTACTATTATGCACATGTGTGTGTCTATGTACTATGTATAGATAGATGAGTGTTTACTTAAGTATATTTAGTCCTTCCTAGACTCTTTATTTCTTCCTGAATCATTTGTTGGTTTATAGATAATTGATTTTGTTCTTTGTTACTTCTATTGTATAACATTAAATATCACTTTCAGGTGGAATATTTTGAACGATAATCAGCTTATGAGAATATGTAATTTTAACTAATTAACAAATCATGTTTTATCTCTAGGTTGACTCATGTCAAGGTTGGCAGAAAAGGACCTCATGTAGTTTGTCCCAATCTGAATTTTCCTGTGAGAGTTTGAAACATAATGGTTTTGGCAAAAACTGTCAATACAGATTAACACGTTGCTTGAAAATGATGAACTGATCCTATTTACACTAATATCTTCTATCTTCTAATGTACAAAAGATGTAGCCTTATGCTTTTTTAGTTCTTGGCTACAGAAAACCATATATTTTAGTATGGAAAACTAAGACCACCGAAATTGATATAAATAGCTAAAAATTATTGAAAGCGCAAAAATCTCTGAAATTGGAGAAACAATATAAATGAAAATATTTTTGATTTGTTGAAATGAAGATAAAATGAAGATCATTGGACAAACACTAATAGTGTCAGGATCTTATTTGCAATCTTGATTGTATTTGAAGTTCACATTCTTTCCAATAGATTAATCTATCATTTGCCAATATAACATGCGGATATTAAGTTGATGATTAATCTATCATTTGCCGTGATTTATGTTTTTTTTCCATCTCGAATATTTTAGCATTATGCTGCACTTCTTTGCCATATTGAGTTTCATTTTTCACCTTTTCGCTTGGAGATGTCATAAAAGTTTAGTCCATGTCCATATATGAGTTTATACTCATAAATTTTTGTTTGCACTTTTTGTTGTTTGCTCGCTAACTCATTGGAGGTCGGAATACATTTGCAATGTGGAGGATCTGAGTAGATTTTGGTGAAATCATCCATCCTTGCAGAATTGTAATGACGACTTTTGAAAGTCGAGGATGCATTGAGAAGGAAGAGGAAAATGACATACGCCATAGGAGGCTCCAACAGTTCCAGAATTTATACTTGCATTCTCACCTCATTTGCAGGGAGAAGCCTCGGAAATGATGATTTATTTATGTCAAATAGATGTTATCAATTTCTAATAACTCAGATTCACTTTGGGTTCACATTCTTAAAGCTAAATATAGAGATCTTTATCCTTGGACTGATAATGTATCAACTAATCTTTCCCGATCTCAATGCAACATTAAAGTGTTGATAGAATCTTATATTAAAAAATAATTATAGGATTTAAATGATACTACTTTTTCTAAGAATTCAAATGTTTACTTTATATTTTTTAAAGATGTCAATTAATTTTGCTACATGTTGCTTAGTAGCCAACCTCAATCCTTGAAAGTAGGATGCTAGGATGATATCATGTCTTCACCGTTTTTTAATTAGTTTAATTTATTTATATTTTAATTATAAGTTTTTTAAGATTTCGAGAATCCTATGTATTGGAAGATCAATTTAAAAATGATTTTATTTATTGCTTGATAGGGACAAAGAGCATCTGACTTTAGGAAGAGTAAGCCAAGAGAAGAGAATATTGATGATTTTATTGACCTTGTTACTTCGACGGGAGAGAAAAAGCAACTCTCTCGTCAAATGGCGAAGCAATATACTCCAAGTGTTGTTGAGAAATTGTGGGTATATTTTTTTCTTAAATAAAATTATTTTGTAAGAATTTGAATATAATATAACACATTATTATATAAATTTTATGTGAAACAAAGCATGTATTGTGTACTTACATTTTTACTAACCTTTGCTTGGTTTCCGTTTGGTTGATTTTTCTAAGAGAAGTAAGGTGTGGTCTCCAAACCTTATTTATGTTTAACATATTTGCATTTCACATCAACTTCATTATAATTAAAAGTTATTTTATAGTTAATATTTATTTTGTTACATTAGATGAGATGAACTTAAATGTATTCTAAAAACTGACATAAAGTATTGTGGATGTTATTAGCTTAATAGAAGGTATAAAGGTACTATTATTTCATTAGAAAATTAAGTTATTTTGTGGTTTTAAGTGATAAATTTAATATCAATGAAGTATTTCTATTATTCGATCTAATTACTTTATGATTTGATCGATTTAAAAGATTCAACATTTAATCATTTAGAAAGTTATCAAACTCACAAAATAATTTAAAATTTTTTATCATGTAATTTAGATGGTAAATATCTTGATCTTTGGTAGCATATTCTTAGAATCTAATCAATATGACTTCTACAAAAAAATATAGATTATTTGTTGTTGTCCTTAAATTTCTTCTCTTAAAAAGTTACAAAGAAAGTCGGGTGATGAAAATGGAGCCATGAGAACCATTCCTTTGTAGTCAAATTTTAAAATAGGAAAATATTCAACCAAAAGATAATTGGGCTAAAAATTCTTAAAGTATTTGCTCTATACGATATCAAACTATAATTCTAACTAAATTGTTATGAAAATTAATTGATAAAAAATATTAATAGTTTTTAAACCTAAAATATTTCTTTATTATGTCATTCACTTAAAAGTTTACTATGTAAACTAATGCACAAATTTTTTTTTATAGGAAATTGAGGAAATAATAATGATATTAGCTAGTGATGATGATGAGCATGATAACATATGTTTTATATCTAAAATATCATATTTTAAGTAAAATATTATCAAGTATAAAATCTATGTTGATGCATTTTTTTACAAAGATAAGAACTTTTTAATATCTCTTATCATATTTGAAAAGTAAAACAACAAACAAGAAAAATAAAGCCATATTGTACAATCCCAACCATTTGATGATCATGTAGATCTTTTGCTTTCATAATGATCCATAGAAAATCATAACTTTAGTTAAAAATATTTTATGATCCATAGAAAATCATAACTTTAGTTAAGAATATTTAATTCATAATCTTATATGAGAAATAAAAAATAAAAAATCTTGTTTTATATATTTTTTAGTACATCACAAAATGATAAATATATACTAGAATCTATATAGTATAACAAATTAATTGATGATTTACTTATGTCACCATTATGATGAGATTTGATTAATTTCAAATATTTGTTTACTAGCATTGTAATATTCAAGAACCTAATTCACTAGAAAACTTTGACAAATATGTTTTACTTAGAAATAAAAAAAATTGGTAGAAATCTTATGTGAAATAATATGGATGATATTGGCTAATGTTTGTTCTTAGTATCATAGAAATCCATAATATTTAAAAAATATATTAATTATTTTGTAAACATCATTTTGGATTTTAAAATATGTGATTATTAATTATTATATTTTTTTATGCAGTGCCCTTAAAATTTGTTAAATAAAAATTATGAAAAATAAAATGACCTGTCCATAGTATAAGGTTATTCATAGTATCTTTCTTATTAAAAGTGTTTTAATAAGTATTATAGCATCATTTATATTAGTAGATTTATTCATTACTATGGGTTTGTCAATAAATTTTTCAATAAATATGGGAGGTCATATCTTTCAATTTATTAGAAGAATATTAAATGTATCATCCAATAATCTCTATTTACAAAAGATAAATCTCCTTTGCACTATTTTTGTGATAACTTCATCGATCATATTTGGAGGTATATACAATTTGTATAATTTTTATTTAAATATTTACATTTTTTTTATTATTTTAATAATTATATTTTTATCAGGTGCATACGAGGTATACCTTGTTAGAGCTCAAAATAGGGTACGTTAATCGATTTTTCAACCATGATTCTTCTCATCATAATGATTTCAATAGGTTGGCAATTCTAGATTATGTATATGAAAAAATAAGTATTTCTTTTTTTCTTAAAACTAATGTAACAACATGATAATTTTTAACTTGAAATTTAATTATACTTTAAGTTATGCGTATTTTAACAATTATTTATTTCATTTTAGATTATAATTGTGAAACTTAATCTTTAGTTCTCAAATACAGTTGCTACTTATCAATTATTATACATCTTTCATCAAGATTATATAAAAAATATAAGGTAATTTTTTATTTAAAATATTAAATTATTTTGTAAGAATTTGAATATAATGCAACTTATTGTTATATAAATTTTATGTGAAACAAATCATGTATTGTGTACTTATATTTTTTCTAAG
Organism: Musa itinerans; assembly: GCA_001649415.1. Classification (NCBI taxonomy): domain Eukaryota; kingdom Viridiplantae; phylum Streptophyta; class Magnoliopsida; order Zingiberales; family Musaceae; genus Musa; species Musa itinerans. Next base: position 44,683 of record LVTN01000730.1, read on the forward strand.
TTTTGCTTGAGTTTCATTTGGTTGATTTTTTCAAAAGAAGTAGGTTGTAGTTTCCAAACCTTATTCATATTTAAAATATTAGCATTTCAAAAATAGTAAGTTTCTATTCACATCAACTTCATTATAATTAAAAGTTATATTATAGTTAATATTAATTTTGTCACAATAGATAAGATAAATTTAAATGTATTTTGAAAACTAACATGAATTATTGTGGATGTCATTGGTTCAATAGAAGGTATAAATATACTATTATTTCATTAGAAGATCAAATTATTCTATGATTTTAAGTGATAAATTCCATATCAATGAAATATTTCTATTATTCGATCTAATTACTTTATGATTTGATTGATTTAAAAGATTTAACATTTAATTATTTAGAAAGTTATCAAACTTACAAAATAATTTAAAATTTCAATGACGTCAATTTACATGGTAAACATCGTGATCGTGGATAGCATATTCTTATAATCTAATCGATATTACTTGCTTCTATAAAAAAAATAGATTGTTTACTATGGTACTCAAATTTCTTATTAAGTTGGGTGATAACAAAGGGAAAAAGAGCCATGAAAACCATTCCTTTCAAATACAATTTTAAAATAATAAAATATTCAACCAAAAGATAATGGGGCTAAAAAACATATTTGCTCTATATGGTATCAAACTATAATTCTAACTAAATTATGATTAAAATTTATTTATGAAAAATAAATTTTAATCAGGAGTACTATGTTAAATTATATATGCTATTTTGAAAGTATGAAGGTATTATGTTTCATTAGAAGATCAAGTTACTCTGTGATTTCAAGTGATAAATTTTATATCAAAAAATATTTTTATTGTTCGATAAAATTGCTTTATGATTTGATCGATTTAAATGACTTAACATTTAACCATTTAAAATATCATCATACTCACGAAATATTATAAAATTTACAAAGATGTCAATTTAGATGGTAGCATAATATTGGAACTTAACTGATACTACTTATACAAAAAGAAAAAAATTAAATGCTTTCAATTGTCCTCAAATTTCTTATCTTGAAAAGTTACAAAGAAAATTAAACGAGCTTAAATACCTCAATGTTAAAATAAAGGGAGAAAGAGTCATGAGAACCATTCCTATGTAGCATAATGTTAAAATAATAAAATTTCTAACCAAAAGTTAAACGAGCTTAAATACCTCAAAGTATTTGCCCTATATTGTATCAACTAGTAATACTAACTATTTGATGATGTAAATTTATTTATGAAAAATATCATTATTTTAAAAGCAAAATATTTCTTTATTATATCATTCATTTAAAAGTTTACTATGTTAACTAATGCATATAATTTTTTTTACAGAAAATTAAGGAAATAACAACGATATTAGCTAGTGATATTGATGAGCACAATGACAAATTTTTCATATTAGAGATATCAGATTTCAGGTAAAATATTATTTAGTATGAAATCTATGTTGACACTTCTTTTTATAAATATAATTTTTTTTCAATATCTGTAATCTAATTTGAGAAGTACAACAACAAACAACAATAACAAAGCTAAGACAATAAGTCTTAATTATTTGATGATTACGTAGATCTTTTGCTATAATTATGATATATGGAAAATCATTTTTTAGTTAAGAATATTTGTTTTTTCATCTTATTTGAGAAATAAAATGTAAAAATTATGTTTTATGTATTTTTTAGTACATCATTAAATGATAAATATAAAATAAAATTTTTATAATATAACAAGTTAATTGATGATATACTCATGTCACCATTATGATGAGATTTGATTAATTTCATTTTTTTTTACTACAATTGCAATATTCAAGAGCCTAATCCACTTGAAAATTTTGGCAAACATGTTTTACTTGGAAATATATAAATGGATAAAAACCTAACATGAAGTAATAAGGATGATATTGGCTAATTTTTTATCTTATTACCATAGTAATCAGAACTTAATATTCTTAATTATCTTTTGATTGATTAATCTGCATTCTTATAACTCAAGTTTATGTAATAATTATGAATATTAATGTTAGTTAATGTTTGATATTTTATATGACATAAAGAATTACTGGAAAATGTATGAATAATTTTTATGATAACTTTGTGTTTTTCAAAATGAATATGACTATCGTACAACTCGATCTATTAAATTGGTTCCCGATATCTTTTCATCATTTAAGATGTTACCACTTTGGTATAATTGTATTCTATTCTTGTTACTATTTGGATAATTTTATTTTGTTATTTAGTTTTATTATGATACTTAATATAATGTTTAAACTTTTAATGCTTAATTGAGTTCACCATGTGATATTCATAATGTTAAAAAAATATTAACTATTGTGTAAATATTGTATGGATTTTAAAATCTATTTTTTCTAATGATGTAATTTTTTTTCATGCAGTGTCCTTGAAATTCCTAAAATGAATATTACTGAAAATGAAATGGCCATCCTATGGTATAAGGTTATTGATAGTATCTTACTTATTAAAAGTTTTTTAATAAATATTATACTATCATCTATATTAGTAGAGTTATTCATGACTATAGGTATGTTAATACCAGTAGATTTTTTAGTATATCTTGGAGGTCATGTTTTTCATTTTATTGGAAGAATATTACATGTATCATCTAATAATCTATATTCGTAAAAGATAAATCTCCTTCGCACTACTATTGTGATAGCTTCATTGATCATATTTGGAGGTATATCCAATTTGTATGATTTTATATTAATATTAATATTTTATTTATTTATTTTTATACTAATATCTTTTTTTGCTAGGTGCATATGAGACATACATATTGTAGTTCAAAAAGAGAGTCAATCAATCAGTTTTTGGAAGATGATTCTTTTCCTCATACTGATTTTATTAGGTGAATAATTTTGGATTATGTATGTGAAGAAAGTAAGTATTTCTTTACTAGAACTATGATAACTACATGATAATTTTTTAACTTAAAAATGTATTATACTAAAAATTATACATATCTTAATAATTACTTTTTTTTTCATATTATGATTATGAAACTTAATCTTCAGTTCTCAAATGCAGCCACCATTTATACATTATTAGACACCTTTCATCAAGATTATATGCAGAATATCATGTAATTTATTATTTAAAATATTAAATTATTTTGTAAGAATTTAAATATAATATAATACATTATTATATAAATGTTATTGAAACAAAGCCTATATTGCATACTTGTATTTCTACTAAGCTTTGCTTGGGGATTTGTTTGATGGATTTTTGCAAGAAAAATAGATTGTGGTCTTTAAACCTTACCTAGCATATTAGCATTTCAGAAACAGTAAATTTCTATTCATATCAACTTCATTATAATTAAAAGTTATATCACATTTAATATCAACTTCATTATAATCTAATTTGAAATAAATAAATTAGATTTTTTTATTATGTGTAATTTCTAGCTTTAAACTCAATTTTTAAAATATTACATTAGAGTTTGTTATGATGAGTTCAATAATGATAATTCAATATCATTAATATAATGATTGGATTTTATAGATTGTATATCCATGTAATATTAAAATATGATTTTAGCTTATAATAATATACTTTATATTATTCTCATTATTGAATTTTAAATTTAGATTAAAAATTTATGATGATAAATTTTATTGATCTTCTCGTTATCTTCTATTTATTAGTTCTACTTCAACTTCTCCACGACCTATATTGGTTTAGGCATGATAATGCTTAAGAGACGTACATGTTCAATGCTTCTAGGAGCATTAATCTTATGGGGGATCCTGTGGTCATATTTAAAAACCAAAAGAGGCTAGTGGTACAATGAACACATCAAATTTTCTAATATATGAAGCCTCCAAGGATACAAAGTAATTTCATACCTTTTACCTTATCTTAATTGAAATTTTCTATTATCCAAAATTTATTATCTCCTTTTAATGTTGATGCAATAGACTTGCATGAAGTCTTCAACTCTAGCTTTCAGATATAAAGTATTTTCAATCTCAAGTATATAATTATATCCAAATAAAGAATCAAATATGATATACTATCATAGACTTTAGTTTTGCCTAAGCAGTATGACACTTATATACTTGTACATAAAGAGTCGGCGTCCTCATAATATCATAAAGTTATCTAAGGGCAAGTGCTCATATGACATCGCTACAAAATTATGTGGTAAATCAACCTAATACACTACTCCAGATCTCATCATTTGCGATATAGGGGTTCCAATGTTTTAAGATGAATGAAGTTACTATAATGCACCTCTTCTTTCCCAGTTATTCTCTTGTCATTATTGTTGAGTAGTCAAACTTTGATCACTAGTGTTAGTTCAAGTCACTAGTCACTCTGACTCTATTGTGGGGTGGATTGAATTACACTGATTTTTGTTAGTTCTAACAAATCTTTCAAATGAAGGAGAAAACCTTCGTATATAGCATATTATATTGGTTGAACTTGATGGATATTTATTGAAGCTTCAATGAGCATCATCTCATGAAAGTTAAAGTTTTGAGGCCTTGTCTTTCACAATATTTGTCCATTAATTCCTCTTCTACATAATTGTCACATTCAAGTAGGTTCCTATTCCCTCCACTTTTAATTACCACTCTGTTATGGAATAAAACAAATAAACTATCTTTAGTAAAACCAATCACCATTAGTGAGGATTTGACAACTATTATGCGTTGTTAAGTACTTCTTGAATAATCTACAAAAATACGCAGAACTCTTTAACTAGATAACTAAGGGAACTTGGCTACTTAGTTTTACCCATGCTCTCAAAAGTTTAAAAGGCCAAGGTTATTTGACTTTGTCAACCTCCTTAAGGGTTATACTTCATACATCAAGTTAGCTAGCTAGCATTTGATATCGAAATCTATACTCTCACTTTTGAAGCCCTCAAAATGTTGCACTCCTTACATTGAATTAATTATTTAGATTTGCCTTCTCATTGCCAATGAACTTGTAAATCAACACAATTGTTATGTAGTTGTAATTTTACTTATTTATTTATTTGTTACTTCAATATATCTTTCATATAGTAAAATCATAAAATATATCTTTTTTATTTTTATTTTTAACCTTTTTTTTCCAATTTATGATTATGATATATAGTATATCAAATACTAATGTAATTTATTTCTATTGTTTAAATGTGTTTTGCAGGCTTATACTTATATTGCAATTTGCATTTGAAATGATGTTTTTCAGTTGTTTAAAATGATTGTGACATGTGTTAAATTTATATTACACTTTTTGAGGGAAGAGGTATAAGATCATGATCCCAACGAAGAGAGGCAAATGTAGTATTTTATTGAGTTTATTCCTATAAAGTTTATCGGTCCTTTGTATATATGCATCATAGTCCTTTCATTTTGTACTCATCCCCTTTGTATATATGCATCATAGTCCTTCATTTTGTACTCATCCCCTTTGTATATATGCATCATAGTCCTTCATTTTGTACTCATCTATCTTATTCTTCTACTAAGATGGTACTATATTGTTTATCTTATAATCCTTTCCCCAATCATATCATTCTTTACATCATTCTCTTATAATGCAGTAAATTGGTCCATTATATCCACTAGCGATCCTATTATTGTACTCTTGATAACTGCATGGTCTAGTTCTTTTTGGGGAGGGTCGTTGGTAGAGTTGATATTTTGTACTATTTTATTTTGTATGGGAATGAGATCATTATCATGATTGAAGATTTTAAAATAGGATATATTTCTAAGTTATCCCCTTAATTGACTTTCATTGGACATACTTTTAGCATTAACTTAGGTAGTGTGGTGTATCAATCTACTTAAAGTTAGAACATTTTTTATTAGTACATCACTTAGGAGATATGAGGTGCTCTATAATTCTATTTATAGAGGAATGGATTTCATAGCAAACAATAATTAGAAGCATTTACCATAAAATTATTTTTCTCTATCCATTCTATTTTTTTCATTTCAATATTCCTTAATATTCTCCATTAATGGTTACAAAAGAAGAAAGTTTAATGATCTCAATACGTACCCGATCCAATTGCACTTGCAATTCCATTTCTCAGTGAGCCTTCCTTTGTCGTTAGCTTGTTCATAGGACTTATTGTATATTTTATTTGAAAAAAGTATCGTATAGTCCATTCGGAAATATTAGGTCCTACACTTGCCTGGGGCATCATATGCGGAGAGAGACTATGGGATCTACCTGCTACACTACTTGGATTAAAAAGTGTAAAGCTACCCATATGCCTCCGTGGATAAGGTATGTTAAATATTTTACTATTCAATTCCAAATCATGTGCATTATGCTATTTCTTTGTTCATACATACGCTCTTTCTTGATTTACCTGTCTATCTATTATTCAGGTGAAATATTTTGAATGATAATCTATAATTTTAACTAATTAAAAAATCATATTTTATCTCTAGGTTACTCCTGTCCAGGTTGGCAAAAAAGGACCTCATATAGTTTGTCTCGAATTTTCCTCAGTTTAGATACTTTAAAACATAATGGTTTGGCAAAAACTATCAATACAGATTAACAGATTGATTGAAAATGATGAACTGATCTTGTTTTCATTGATATCTTTGATCTTATAATGTACAAAAGATTTACCTTATGCTTTTGAGTTCTTGGTTACAGAAAATCATATATTTCAATATGGAAAACTAAGACTATCGAAATTGACATAAATAGCTGAAAATTGGAGAAACTATAGAGATGAAAATATTTTTGATTTGTTGAAACATTAAAATGAAGATCACTGGATCAAACACTAACTCACAATGTCATGATCTTCCTATTTGCATTCTTGATTGTAACATAAATATATTCTTGAACTTAACATGAAATAATGTGAATGAAATTGGCCCATTAAATGTTATAAAGGTATAAATGTATTATTATTTCATTAGATGATCAAGTTATTCTATGATTTTAAATGATAAATTTTATATCAATAAAATATTTTTATTATTTGATCAAATTACTCTATGATTTGATCGATTTAAAAGATTTAACAACTTTGATACCTTCTTTTACCACATAAAGTTTCAAATTTGAATCAAATATTAGAATGTTATTCATGATTACTGTGGATATATGTTGACATAAACAGAGACAAACTAATCGACAATTGAATATATATAATAAATGTTTTAATAAGAATATTATGTTTCTTATATGATAACACTATTGACTATTACTTAGAGGATCATCGAATGATCCTATAATTATAATATATATCTCTTAATATTTTAGGAATATTATGCTTCTATATAGATATGAAGAATCTTAAGATTAAAAGGTTAGATCTGGTATAAATTTCATGTTACCCATGATACTAATCACTAGGTTACTCATGATACTAATGGTTAAATGGAGAATCATTATATGATCACATAACTGCAATATACATGTATATATAAATCTTGTAATACATTAGGAATATTAGTATTTATTATAATATTAGCACATTATTGATACCTTAGAAATATATCTCAGTTATACATGAGTATGCATATATCTTAGTGTTGATAAATATATAATAATCAACATAATTAAAAGATTATGAATATATAAACCTCACGTATTAAATCACGTTTAGGTTTGGTTGGATTTTTCTTAAATTTAAGGTACTGGTGAATTGATTAAACATCTTTTAGTAAGTATTTCTACCTCATGAAGTAGTTATAAAATATGAATCGATATCAAAATAATGTTCATAATTATGGTGAATTTATAATAAAAATAATAGAGACACCAATAAATCAAAAGCTACTTATGAATACTAAATTTTAAATATCTAGCAAGTATTGCATTGGCAAGAAAATTTTACTTCCATATACAGTAGAAATATTAATATTTAATTAGAGGAACATTATACGATCATATATTATAATATATATCATCTAATATTTCAAAAATATTATACTTCCATATACAACAGAAGGAATCTTCAAACAAATGAGTTAGCTCCTATAAAATCTTTTTTCACTAGGTAACTCATGATACATATAAGACAATTAGTTAAAGAATCATGATCACATAACTTCAATATATATTTTCTTTTTATTTATTTTTAAATCCTTCTATTATTTATAGTGTGGGATAAAATGACTTTGTTTCAAGTCCTTTGTTTCACTTATGGACTAATTTTGATAACCTCGACATAGAAGAACGGCTTAAGATCTTAAACAAGTCAATAGTGAGAATCTTTCAGGTAATTTTTATTATTTTTTTAATGAAAGATATATATATCTTTCAGTGATGGAATGAGGCGAGGTGCAGTTGAAAAATCTGTTGACTAACCTGAGCTCCCCACGTAGACTCGGACACCAAGTCGGTTTGTACACAAATGTTTTATTTTTTTAACCCAAAAGCAAATATTTTAATTGTCTTACGGATTTAAATTTTGAAATGTCTCAGTGCACACGGCCGACTTTGACTCCTTCACATTGGAAAGATCTCCAAATAATATGAATTGGGGTGGATTTTTTCACCTTTGGATCACCAGATGATGACCACGGTTGATCCAAATATAAGACGCACCAGATGACCACAGTTGGGTTCGAATCGATTTCTCATATGTTTATTAGCTTCGTATCGATTTGTTATATTTTTGAATCGATTTATTATATTTGAATGCATCGATGATCATGACCAAGCAAATGGTTACAGCTAGATTCAAATCAAAATCAAACTGAGCCGATCTACTCGATACGATATCCCCAAATTAAATCGTATCACCAGAGCCATATAATTCGATTTCAATTATTAAATAATAAAATAAAAAATAAGATCAGATTTTAAATCGAATAAACAAAAAAATAGAGACAGATGACACACTAAAACCTATTAATATGAGTACGGTGAATTAATTTATTTTTTTTAATAAATTAAGAGGGATAGAATCGAACGCGGGTCGCACAATCTATAAAACGGAGACGCCATATACCTACTGACAATATAATTTTCAGCCAAAATGGTTTCTCCCCCATAAGCCAATCACTATAATCTGAATTATATAGAAAGCATGTAGCGCTCGAAGGAAAAATGGAGGGACTACAGAGAAACAGGCAGCTTATACTACTCGCTCCACTGAATAGAAAGTTACAAATAAGCATCCAAATTTCCAGCCTAAGCATTGCATATAGATATACATATATGGAAGCCAGTTTAACATTTATTAACTATAGCAGTTATTCCTACCTTAAGACGATAAATACTGTAATAAAAAGACACCCCACAACGAGAGAGAGAGAGAGAGAGAGAGAGGCTAATAGTCCTCAGGAGCCAAAGGCTGGTGAGTGCGAGGAGCCTCAGCTGGGATCATAAGGAACTCATACATAACGCCTGCAAGTGCTGCACCTATGAAGGGGCCAACCCAGTACACCCAGTGGTGCTTCCACCTCCACCCGATAAGTGCCGGTCCGAAGGCCCTCGCCGGGTTCATTGCCGCGCCATCGAACGGTCCTCCGGCAAGGATGTTGGCGCCCAGGATGAAGCCAATGGCCAGAGGCGCGATGGTGCCGAGGTGCCCCCTCTTGGGGTCGATCGCAGTTGCGTAGACGGTGTAGACCAGCCCGAACGTCATCACTATCTCCAGCAGGACGGCGTGCCAATCACTGACGCCCGACGCCACCGAGAATCCAACCGGCCTCTGCATGTCACAGGAAAACCCACCAACTTCACCATCTACAATATAAATGGCACGCTGCATGTGAACGGCCAAGGATCGTTACCATGCCACCGGTCGCGAGCCTGAGGAGGAGGGCGGCTACGACGGCGCCGAGTAGCTGCGCCACCCAGTAGAATACCGCCCGCACAAGGGAGATCCGGCCGCCGACGAGAGCGCCGAGCGTGACCGCAGGATTGACGTGGCCACCCGATATGTTAAAGGCGATGGCCACGGCTACGGCCAAAGCTAGCGCGTGGGCTATAGCCACCACCACCAGCCCCCCGGCGGTGGAGGTGTCCTTGTAGAGCTTTCCTGCAACCAACAACGTGCATGCATGAATCCATGCCTCGTTCGGTGTCCACATGCAGCCAAGCCTACAGTCATACAAACCGAGAGAGAGAATGGAGCCCTCGGCGGCGAAGACGAAGAGAGCGGTGGCGATGAACTCCGAGAGAGCGGCACGCATGGTATCCGGGTGGACGGCATCCTCGGTGCGGCCGAAGGCGAACCTGCGGGGCGGCATGACTGCGGCGCCACCTGTTCCCGCTCAACCCTACTTCTTTCTCTTAACCTTCTTGCACAGAGCGAGGCTTCGCATGGACAACCGCGGAGAAGAGAGGGGGATGAAAACGTTCCGAAGGAGGGGAGCGGTTATAAGAAGTGAAGGGGCGGGCCAGGCGAGGGAACACGTGGGAAGAAGGTCTCAGGGAGGCGTGGCACGTCGGGGAGAGGTGTCTAGAGGTGGCTGAAGCCGCTCCTGTAGCATGTTCTTATTGTGATGTCGTTACGCTCGGCGTGTGTGCTTCCATGCACGGGGCGACTTGTTGGGCTCACCACGCTCTTGACACCACTTCTGTGCTGCTTTCGACATTTTCCTTCGGTCTTCCTTAGTAATATTAGTTCACGAAGCAATTACTTCTCGTCACTTGCAAATGTGCGTCTGGGTTTGGTTTGGGAATAGGCCAAATCCTATGAAGCTAATTAATTTGATCCAGTGGGCCACGATTTGAAAATTTCTCATATCTACAAATCCTTTGAGCCCAAACTATATGGAATACGAAGGATATATATATATATATATATAAGTAATTATGGATAACACGACTCACTACCTAATTTGAGATCGAAATCGTCCACGGCTACATCCGGGACTTACATCACATGGGCCCCATTCTGCTTTCAATCACAAGGCGCGCAATGAAGCGGGTAAAATGACTGCGTGCATAAATTATTACTTTACGCACAACTCATAAAGCATTTATCCAACGGCCATTGGTGAACTAAGACCTCTCGTAGCCGTACGCTTATAAACCCCAATCTTGAGCTCTCAAAACCCTGGCGTCAGATTCCGGAGATGAGATGAGGCGATAGATCAGCATTTGATCAAATGGGCTTCGATCTCTTCACAGAGAACTTGTTCGCCGGCCACGCGGTGGCGGCGGCCGGCTCTGTCGCTGGTGCCGCGTTCCTCACCCATCCCCTCGACACCCTCAAAACCCTCCTCCAGGTAAATTGGATGTGTATCATCTCCATCCCTGCCCTTTTCTTGCGTATCGATGTGATGTTACCAAAGATTTGTCAGGTATTCATATCTCGTTTTGTTTTCGATCGATGATGAGTCGTGGAGATTTGGCGCATGAACAGGTTGGTGCGGGGTCAAGCCAACAGGTGGGTCTTCCGCAGGTGGTCGAGAGGGTTCGGATGGTTTCAGGATTGTCTGGTATTGCTTGTTCTAAGCTGCATCCTTTTTCAATTTCTTTCTGTGGCATTTGAGTTGTTTTTAAAGAAAGGCGGAAACGGGATGGCTTGAATTGGAATCTGTTGTTCAATAGGTCTATTGAGTGTATTTTTACCATGATGACTTGATGTGATTATTCCGATGGTTAAGTTATATGAGCATCGAAAAGTATTCTGTGAAGTTGTTGAAGATTTACTTTGTTTCTGACTAGGTAATTGGACCGTGTGACATATCTGGTTTGCGCACATCAGATTGGTACTCTTTGTTTTGTTGAACCTTGTTACTACCTTAAAACCTAGTTTCTGTACCTTGAGCTTCTTTGACTTAGTTATAATTCTCACAGAATTGGTTGTATGGCATGGTTCCATCAATATTTTTAGTAAATATGATGAGGTTTTATAATCAAATCTCTTTTATCCGTAGATATCTATAGTGGGTAGCCCAAAGAACAAGGCTACCACCAATTCAGCTTTAGCGGATATTTAATGTGCACAACCTTGCCGTGATCCCAGGCTTTTCCTGTACTGCATCTGCAGTAGTTTCAGTTTCTAGAAACATGTGCATCCTTGCTCTTGCGTGTACAAAACAAGATTGCTAAACAATTGGTTACAGTACTTTTAGCTCTTAAAATGTTATGAAGCTAGATCTCTAACTTTAAGGAGTAAAGTTAGAGATAATTGCTGATTGAATATAGATATAAATCAGTGTTTATAGTGGTGGTAGAACTAGCAGTATTGAAGAAGAGCAAGAAGTTGAACTATATAACTCAAATATTTTGTTTTTAATATCTAAAATGTTGATTTTATAATTATAAATGTTACAACAAATTACAGATTAATAAAACTAGATTATAACTGTAGTTGCTTTAATTATGTTTTAAGAAATATTTTTTACTAGATTTTTCTGGATGGTATATTTTCTTTATTTTGCTGATTTTGGTTTCTTTTCTCATTCCTATTATTTCTCTTTTAGGTTTTTACAGTGGCCTTGGATGGTCGGTACTTGGTAAGCTTTTCGGTTTCGGATCACGTTTTGGAACCTATGAGATCTTAACTGCTTACTACAAAGGTATCTTTCTTAAGCCTCAGTAAGAAAACCATTAGTGCAACTTACACACACACTTGAATAACATGAGATGTGATTTGTTTTCAGTGTCTTGGCCATCTTTTACTAATTGGAATAAGCTTTAAGCACTAGGCACAGACCAAACTATCTGAATCTTCAATGGGTCTGGGCAAGAACCTCATATGTGCCTACATGAATCTCTCTCGTGTGGAAAAATAAAAATGAAGTGCAAAGAAGATAATATTCCATAACTTCATAAACTTTTTTTAAGTACAATTTTAACTCCAGCTCTGAAGCTTTTTAATATGAATCCTAATTGTAGGTTTTTTTGGTAAGCATATCAGAATTAAATTAATATGAGTTTCAGGTGCAGAGTTTTCTCTTTATTGCATCTCTTTTTTTTTTCACATTCTAAATCAGTGACAAGTCTTTGCTCTCACAGTCTCTTTCCTTTCCTTCAATAAACTCTCTCTCTCTCTCTCTCTCTCTCTCTCTCTCTCTTTCTCTCTTGTTATGAATATTGGTTGGTGTTTTTGTTAAAAGACATATCAAAAAACTTAATTTGAGCCTTTGAGGAAATTCCTTCTATCTGTTGCTTGCTTTACTTATTTATAGGTTTCTTTTCCTTCCTTTCTTGTTTCAAGTTTTCATGTTTCATGGATGAAGCTAGACTACTTCTAGGAACGTTGAATTTGTCATGGCTAAGATCTGACAGACATACTAATCAGAGAGCTTGGATAGATCTAACCTTTGACCATGTTTTTGTTCAATATGCTTTTGAAACATTGACTGGAATATTGCAGCACAACATGCTGCAGTTCATGGAGCATTATTTGTGTATTTGTTAGTTTGTGTGTGTGGGATCGCCTTATAAAACATGCGAGGGAATACTAATTATGTAATGCTGTAGTTGTGGTATGTTCATGTGAGTCTCCATATTCTTTCTTCTTGTTAAGTACTCTTATGTTGTGTTTGTTGTATTTGGTAGATGGAAGAACATACAACTATGTGCATGTTTCTGAGGCTCTTTTGGCAGGCATGGCAGCAGGTGCCATGGAAGCTGTTATTTGTACCCCATTTGAACTTCTTAAAATTCGCAGACAGGTCTCCTCTGCTTCTCACCTTAAGAAACATGGTTTTGTTGGGGTTATGCAAGAATCAACTCCACTTATTTCAAAATTACTACCTGGTTCTACTCCTAATATGAGGGCATGGAATAATACTCTTGGTATGTTGTCTACTCTTTCGACCAGTCATATCGACATTTTTGGTGTGCTGAAGCAGTATCCATGGATGCTGACTGGTTCTGGGAGTCCTCCATTTGCTTCTGAGGTCAAAGAACCTTCTAAAATTGTATCATTGGAGGGATGGAGTGCTTTATGGAGAGGACTTCGACCTGTAATAGCTCAAAAATGTGTTTTTGGTGGTTTTTTCTTTTCTACCTGGCAGTTCTTTCACATAGCAATGCTTGACTGGAAAGCTCTCGATATGAATCCACCACCCAGGTTCTTATCAGAATTTACATTATATTTAATTAGTATTCTTCTCAAAAATATTAGTTTCCTGCATCTGCTTTTAATCATGAACTAAGAAATACTCTCAGATATATAAGAATTATATCCGAGTCTCTTTTTTTATAAGTCACTGTGTTTTATTGATTGAAGTACACTACAGTGTGCATACAGATTGACAAATATAAGTTAAAAAGTATATGCTACAACTGTACTAAAATATCTTATGTAATTATTACTAGGTTTTTCTATGCCAAGTAGGATGTTTATTGGCTTATGTTGTGATTTTGAGGGTAACTTCATGTGAACAAATGAATGAGGCTTTGAGCACAGACTCGTAGCTTTATTAATTTTAGGTCAACTGTCGATGGGTTTCCAGATCTGGGTTATGGGTTGCAATTGATTTGGTTCCAAATCAAGCTTAAAATTTACTATCAGGATCACGTACATGTGACTAGAAATGACCAGACCTGTTGATGATTTATTCCAAAGTAGGATCTACCCTGGATATTGGACAGGCTAGTTTGGTAGGTCAAGAGCACTTTCATCTAATAAAAAAGTATGTTGGTTGTTCTGGGCTAAGCTAGACCTCCAGGAAATCAAGTTTGATAAGCAGAGCTGACCATTTAAAATATGATAGAATTCCTGTTCTACATTGTTTCAATCCAATTAAATTGGAGTGAAAAAACTACTTAATATTCCAGAGAATGTGGACAAGTTGATCAAATTGGTTATGCTCCCTGTTCTTTCCCTTAATCACTTTTCAGTTTTTTAGTTCCTTCAGCAATGGAGTTACTTATATATCTTGTTTTAAAAAAGAATCATTATTTAACCCTTTGATTAGGCAATCTTGGAACTTGCATAATTAGTAATTCACATCTTGAATATGGGCTCCAATAAAACCTACTGTTTTGAGCTAAAATCATCATCCTCGATAGGTTATCTCTTGGGATAAAAAAAATTAAAATGATTGTAAATATAAATGCCTTTACGTTATTTACTACACATGAAATGTTGTGCCTTTGTATTAAGAATATAATCTTGTATAGATTAGAAAACTGAACCTAACTGGTGTGATTTTGAATGTGCTATTCCTCAACAAATTGTTCGGCTGCATGATAAAACCATACCGTAGCCTGATAGGTGGGCTTTTCTCTTTTCAGTAGGAGATGGAATACTCTCATTTCACCTTTTTGACTGCTGGATTTTGATCTGGCCTACATTGGAGGTAGTTTTAGGATATAAAATGTTGCCTTTTTTTAAAGTTCTTGAAAGGTCTTTTAATGACCAGACTGAGCCTGCAATGACGAATTGAGAGGAAATTATTTTCTATCCTCTTAAGAGGGGCAAAGCCAGCTTGTAAAATATAATTATTGCAGAATTTAGCACTCCGTATTCATCTTCAAAGTTCTATTGAAGTTTTGGATCTAATGTGTGCTTTTGTTTTGAAAGCTTTAATTAGAAAATTATCTATGGAACAATCATAATGCTGGTTCATCTAATTGTCTGTTATATTTTATTTAGGTCGATAGATGATGTTGGCCCTGTCTCCCCTCTGGCTTCAAGTCTTGCTGCTGGGTTTTCTGGTATGGTAGCTGCTGCTGCTTCTCACCCGTTTGACACTGCCAAAACTCGGGCACAATGTATTGTTACACCCAAGGTATGGAACCATGTTCTAGCAATTTTCTAAATTTGAAATTAATTCTTTTGGAGATTTAAATGTTAAGCTTTTACTATCAGAAAGGCTTCACACTGCATCTGTACGTTCATCATATGGTTGGGTTAGATTATTGCTAGACTAAATAGTATTTTCTCAAGGAAAGGGGCACACTGATGCCTTCCTGGAATGGCATGGAACCATGTTTTTGTGGTCATAGGTCTAAACATAGGTATGTGCCGAAACAGTTAGCATGACTCAGCATGGTGCATACCTATACCTTTATGCATAGCACACCAGTCCGTAACTGAGCAACATGGCAATCCTTGGTTAGATTGGAAGTATCCTCCTTTCAAACAAAAACTTGATCGTGCATAGATATCATTGGCCGCCACACCAATGTGGTTTAGCTGCAAACAATGATTTAAAAAGCGCTAGGCGCCAAGGTTCAAAAACGCCCGAGGCGCTAGGCACTCGCCCGAGCGAAGTGAGACGCTAAAATATAAAAAAATATAATATAATTAATAAATATAATTATTTAAAATTTTAAATAAAAATATCTTGAAACTTAACAATAATTTCAAATAAATGAAAATTAACAATATTAAAATCAAAATAATATATTATTAATCTAATAAATACAAATACTATTACTAGTATACAGTTAACAGTATACATTATACTGTTAACAGTATACTGTTAACAGTATACTTTTGAAAGAGAAGAGAAGAGTGTAAGGGAAGACTGAGGGTGCTGATTGAGAAAAGTGGGAGCGACGACAGTGGTAGCGGGAGCGGCGAGCGGTGATAGCAGCGGGAGCGGGAGCGGCGACAGTGGTAGCGACAACGGTAAAAGCGAGCAGCGGCAGCAGCAAGCAGCGGGAGTGGGAGCGGGAGCGGCGACAACGGTAGCGTGAACGGCGAGCAGGGTTAGGGTTGGGGAAGTCGCGCTGATATCGGTGCTTTAGTTGGTTCGATCTGATGCCTTCGTGGAATGGCATGGAACCATGTTTTTGTGGTCATAGGTCTAAACATAGGTATGTGCTGAAACAGTTGGCATGACTCAGCATGGTGCATACCTATACCTTTATGCATAGCACACCAGTCCGAAACTGAGCAACATGGCAATCCTTGGTTAGATTGGAAGTATCCTCCTTTCAAACAAAACTTGACCGTGCATAGATATCACTGGCCGCCACACCAATGTGGTTTAGCTGCAAATAAGGCAGTAGATTCCTAGATAATTCTAGCAGTTTGTGCTTGTATCAAAACTGGTGCTTGTGATGGATTCTGGTCTGTTTGGACATGCTTTAATTGGATTTGATTTACTTAATTTGGATTGAGTTTAGTTGCCACTCTAGTTTGATTGTAGGGCGAGCGCCCGAGTGCTTTTTTAAATCACTGCCTGCAAATAAGCCAGTAGATTCCTAGATAATTCTAGCAGTTTGTGCTTGTATCAAAACTGGTGCTTGTGATGGATTCTGGTCTGTTTGGACATGCTTTAATTGGATTTGATTTACTTAATTTGGATTGAGTTTAGTTGCCACTCTAATTTGATTGTAGTTGGGTTCAATTGGATTATCTCAGTCCATCTAGTCAATCTGGACTTGTTTACCCTAATGTTGGGAATTTTAGAACACATATATCATCTACACGTCTTCTTGGTATATCAAATGATGGTGACATGTATGGACTCAGAACTGTTAGCTTTCTGATTTTTAATTAGTGTTCTACAGATACATCCAAAGTCTCAGTGATTTTTATGTTTCTTATAGGTTAATTAATTTATGGATGAAATGTATCTCCATATATGATGTATGGAAAATTTTAAATTATAAATTTCCATGACAATATACTACTATAGAATGCCCTTGTTAGCTTGTCCATGTGTGTTTCTGAGATGGCTAACAACCAACAATAGTGATATGTAGTCTTCTAACCTGACTATAATTGAAGTTACCTTGAAATCATTATTCAATATCTGCAGCAATTTAATTGACGGAAACGTGATAGTTCTCAGTCACTACTGAAAGCTAATTTCTTTTTTTCCTTTTCATGATAATATAATTGATGATGCATGTTTTTTCGGTGTCTTTTGTGCAGTATATTGCCATGGAAAGGAAACTTTTGAGATGGGAACCCCCTGGAATCTGGCTAGAGAGAGTTACAGGGATGTCTCCGGCAGACAGGAATATCATGTTTCGTGGACTCAAGTTGCGGATGTTATGCAGTGGAATTGCCTCCTTTGCACTCGTTGGAAGCTACCTATTGAGTGTGGATTATTTGTTTTAGGCTGAACCACATTGACTGATGCTTTTACCTTGAGGACATTCAACAACGTCCACACTAGGTAACTCTTCGTGTAGTTTCTTTGGTCTCTATCATTATAATTTCCTGTTGCATGTCTTCTAAACAGACCTTTTATTTCTGCACTACCAGTAGAGTGATCAGGTTAGTTGCAAGCATACGGAAAGATGACGCGAGATAGCAGCTAAATCTGGTTTAATAGCTCGAACTTCAAAAAAATTGCATTTTAAAATTGTATTTGAAATGAATTTGATTATTCATGTGAAGCTGATTGGTAAAGTGCGGGTGTTACTTAGTTTAAAGTCGGAAGTCTCACAGTTAATCATGCTTCCTAATTTATCTATTTGGGTAATGGACAGAATGACTTGTTTGAATACTTGCCTGTATGCGAATCAAGTTGAAATTTTTGAACCGCTCGTCATTTGGGATAGATGGCCATGATCACTTTAGTTTGCTGACCTTGTGTGACGTCATACAATTTAAAGGCGAAATCTTATTTCGTCGGGCATCACGAACCTTTCACCTGATCGGATTCGGATCCCTCCCAAATTGCACGAGTCTAATTCGTTATCACAGTCGCTCATAAAGTGGGTCATTCACGACACAAGTTGGATTGATTGTATCATCACAAGGAGTCTGGCATAGGATCTCATGGGCCGGAAGACATCTAACTTGCCACGCTTTCAACCATTTAATTTTCAATTACGACTTTTTCTCGCTTCGTCTCTTTGCTCCTTGTCGATTTCTTGGAGGTTTTAGGGCTTGGGGTGGATAATTTATGCGCAAAAGAAATATGAGAATTCATAATTTAAACAGTCAAAAGTATTCTTAGTCCAAATGAAATAGCTTAACCATATATGTAACTTAATCATTCTGATTTCAAATCCATCATCATGATTTATCGTATGAATAGCTTACTATGATTCGATTCGAATCGATCAATGACTCCATGGTTCCAAATCGAAATCTGAGCAGTTCGGTTTCCAATCCATCTCCATAAATTTGAAACCAAAACTAATAGTTTTGATTTTAAAAATATAAAATTAAAAAATAATGATTCCGATTCAAAATCGAACTGAAATCGTCTGAAATTAATCAGATTTCGATTACATTTTGAAGGAATCAAAACTGTCGAATTGAATCTAATTGGATGGGCTTCCTTCGGCAATTAAAACGTCAACTAATCCAACATTTGCCACTTTTGAAGTATTAATTTGAATATTTGTTATTACTATGGTGCTCATTTTATCTCGCTTTGCGCCCTCCTACATATCAGGATTTGGCATCCATCTGGGAGACTAGTTGATGTTATAGAATCACTGTATTTATTGCATTGAATGATCGATCACCTTGAACGTTCTCGTCACTTAAAAGCTCTTCGGGTAGTGATGTCTTTGTCGGACGCTTACTTAATCATGGATATTGGTGGTGGCAACTCATGTGGCTAATGCATCTATCCGTGGCTGCAGCATGGCGAGCCTAATCCACTACGCCCTGTCGGCAACTTTTCCACCGAAACGAGTAGGTCTGTGCATCAAACCGATGCCTGAGCCCACCCCGGCGGTGGCCGACGTGGTGCTCAGTCATAACCCCATGGCGGTGGCTGATGCTCCTCCCACCCACCATGTGATTCTGTGGGTCATGTTCTCCATCAAAGGAACTTCCAGCTCACATGGAAGAAAGTAATAAGAGAGAGTTAGATAAGCTCAGTGGGATGTCATTTTAATTTCTTCTGTCCAACGAGACTGAACCCGCTTTTTCTCGGTTTTCTTCCTGGATCAGAACCAGAAAAATGCACTGCTAACCATTATTGTTCTCGTTAGCTTGAAGAATTCAAATGATGGACATCACTTCCACAAGACCTGAACCAACCTTGAAGACGAAAAGAAGAACAAACCACCACAACTAAGACCGGTGGGGTGACAAGCGTCAAACGAAACCTGGAATTAGGTTCACCTAATTATCTTTTATTATAATTAGTATGGATCCATACAGCCACCTGTTCCAACTCGAAAGAAGCCTCCTTTCACGATCGATCTCAATCCGGTGCTGTGACGGTGCTGACTCGGTGCCGCGTGTGATGGGATGACGACCTCGCGCTGCCTGCACTAGTCGGCATCCACATGGAGAGAGACCGGAAGGGGTTGGTGGCGATGACTTGCTTGCCGAGTGGCTAAGAATGACGGTTCTGAGTCATTGCTGCGTCATGCAACACTAGATTTTGAACAAAGATCAATCATTAAACTTAATCTTCGGTTTTAGGCAGCTGGTTTGCTTGCTTACTATTTCTTTTATTATCTAGAAAAATGTGTTTGATTATATTACAGTGGCTTTTTATCCTTGATGAGGATGATGATGACTGCGTGATCAAGTTCAGATTAAGATAACCACTTTAGTCTTCTGAGAGCTACATACACCATCCCCCACCTTGGCTGCATCACCTTATAAGCAAGGAAACATGGAGAAAGAAAGAGACCAGAAAAATCGACGAGAGTCGCAACCGAAGAAGAGCCAGACAGAGCAGATTTCTCTAAATGGAGAGCCTACACCGTGAGCATGTCATCGGGATTCCTGTGAGCTCCGTCGCATATGCTGGAGCGGAGGAACTGCCAGGAAATCCTGCTCCTTCCCACTGCAAACAGAGTAATCTTCATCTCTCTCTCTCTCTCTCTCTCAGAGGACTCAGAGCCTTCCCCATCCTTGGTTTCTGGACTGCGCTTAGGTTGTGTAATTTACGTGGTGCTTCCTCTGATTGCAGAGAAGGACTCTGTTGTCGACTGGATGAGCAAGCTCGGAGAGAAGGCAGGAGGCTTCCGCGAACATGGTAATCCTGCGCTTAGGTTGTGTAATTTACGTGGTGCTTCCTCTGATTGCAGAGAAGGACTCTGTTGTCGACTGGATGAGCAAGCTCGGAGAGAAGGCAGGAGGCTTCCGCGAACATGGTAATCATCATCCCCTAACTTCATGAACAAAACAACACTTCTTCCGTGATCGATCAAACTGGCACTATAATTGTAGGTTACTGTTTTGAACGCAGTGATTTTGGGTCCCAAGATCTCTGAAACCATGAAGGGGAAGCTGAGCATGGGAGCTCGGATTGTTCAAGCAGGTGGGGTCGAGAGGGTCTTCAGACAAGCCTTCTCCATCGTGCCAGGCGAAAAGTTGCTCAAAGCCTTCCAGTGCTATCTTTCAACCACAGCTGGTCCCATCCCGGGCATGCTTTTCATTTCCACTGACAAGATCGCCTTCCGCAGCGATCGATCCCTCAAATTAACTTCTCCTAAAGGAGGCTTGGTTAGAGTGCCTTACAAGGTAATCACAAGCTCCAAAGTGACCAACACAACTATGTATCATAATCCAATGTGACAAACTATGAACTGTTTGTATTCTACAGGTTTTGATTCCACTCGGTAGGATAAAGGAAGCCATCCAGAGTGAGAACACTACCAAGCCAAACCAGAAGTACATCCAGATACTCACAGAGGATGATTTCGAGTTCTGGTTTATGGGTTTTGTCAACTGTGAGAGATCCTTCAGGTACTTGCAGCAGGCAATCTCAGTGTCCAATGAGCAAGACGAGTAGTACATGGAGTCAAGAGAAGGCATCAATACAATATCTTGTTGTGACAGATAGCAAAATTGCTCTACAATTTT
The DNA here is from genome assembly GCA_001649415.1 of Musa itinerans. Lineage (NCBI taxonomy): Eukaryota > Viridiplantae > Streptophyta > Magnoliopsida > Zingiberales > Musaceae > Musa > Musa itinerans. The sequence goes on from LVTN01000730.1 coordinate 66,313, forward strand.
TCTTAGGAGCAAAGTTTGATATTTGTGGCTGAAAAGAGGATTTGTTAATGTTATCACTTTATTCTCTCTTAATGTATAATACTATCATACAAAAGCAGCAACCATCTTGGAATATGAAGTTATAATTGCTAATGAGTTGATGGTGATGCACAGTTTGAAAACTCGATTGATTCCACATTATTGTGCTCGATTTTGCCCTCATATCAGACATGATAGAAAGTTGATTAGTAATATATCCATCCAAGATCTAGTAACTCGAACAATATTTCTTATGGTTCCACGATGGTTCGAGTTAATGGTTTGGTGTCCTTCAAGTGTTGCACAGTTATGCCAAAGTCATATCTTAGTTTTCTTATTACCCCAATGAGTACACTTTATCCAACAAAAAGAAAATAAAAATAAAAATGTGAAGAATAGTTTGTGTTGAGTTTCACCGAAGATCTTTGCATTAATGAATATTTGGACAAATAGGTCATATTTTCCTGAACTAAAGACCACAGATGGAAGAATAATATACATAACTTTTAATATGGTAAACCTACTGCTGCTATCATTAAAAATCTAAAGAATCCTTTCATTCAACTCACAATCAAGAGGAAAATTTTCTTTTTTCTGTTGCATATAACTCTAGTGAATAATAGGAGAACGGGAAATTGGTTAATGGTAGATAAATGTGTTGGACGTAATCATGCTGGGACGTAACCAAATGAGCAAAGCAGCATTTCCAGAAAGCCTCCTTACGAGCCATCCACAGATGACTGTTTAATGCATGGATGAGCAAGCAAGAAATAGGTTATTCCAAATACATTTATACTCTAATTCTAAACTAACTCATGATACAACCACGTATACCGTGATCTACAAAACTAGAAGGATATAACTAAAAGTAGACTAATACACCAATCTCACATGCCAAAAGTATGTCTAATTAAAATTAATTAGGGATGCCTTAGAAATATATTCTATCTTAAAATCTTGGTGGATGACATCATTCCAACACAAAATAAAATAGGACAAGATATCAATCCTACCAATGGACCCTCAACTATCAAAAATATACTGATAAGAATGCTAATGAATACAGTGGACCAATTTAATACACTAAAAAAGAATGATGTAAAAAATAATATAATTAAATAAATAATTATAAAATAGATAATATGATGTCCTAAGGAGTATCATAAAGTGTATTTTATTTCCCAAGTGATGTATCAATCGAGAAGGATATAACTATACGAAAATAGACTAATACACCAATCACATCAAAAGTGTATCCAATAAAAATCAATTGGGGATGTCTTAGAAATATATTCTATATTAAATCTTCAATCATTGTGGATGATCTTATTCTAACCTAAAATAAAATAGGGCAAGATATCAGTCCTACCAATTACCATCTTAAAAAATTAGATCATGCAACTATTAAGAATAAGAATGCTAATGAATACAATGGACCAATCTAATAGATATAGTTCCCAATACATATGACATTTTATAGATCTCAAAGCACTCATACGATCGAGAAAACTAGTTAGGCTAAATACAGTTCGAGTCAAATAAGATTGTGTCAATTTAGAAATATCGATACAAGATTCTCTTAGGGTTTTAAAGGATTAATATGTGATAAGAACGAGAGTGACTCGAACTCGTCATCGATAGATGATTGTCCTCGCTTACTATTAATTTTTAATAATGAGAAAGATTTACTTCAATTTGAAGACGTTGATATAGAATTCTTTGATAGCTTTAGAGGGCCAATGTGTGACAGGGTGAAGGACAACTTGGATCTCAATTTGCGCCTCCACGTGAGGTTGCTTTTGCTTCGTTTTGATATAAAAATCTTTATAAATAATTATATATATATATATATGTAGTTCCTAAATTACTGAATCATCAATTAAATTAATTAATAGGATTTGTGTTAGCTATCTTGTTGGATAAAACCCAAACTCTATCCCACGTGCATGCAAGACAACCCCTCTCTCGATCATCCCCTCAAAGCCATGACAGTCGCCATGGCAATCCCACAATTAAATCATGCGCTGCTCTCCCTTCGAGCTCCGCGGCCGATCGTGGCCTCCGCTCGAGCGGCATCGACTGGAGCGATCCCCCTCAGCATCACCGCCCCAACTTCTCCTTCCCCTTCTCTGAAGAAGAAGGTCCTTGCCTACCTTCTTGCTTCTCTGCACAACTCTTCTCTTTCCACGGAAACCCTAACCCTAAAGCTTATGTTCTTCTCTTCTCTTTCCATGGAAACCCTAACCCTGAAGCTTATGTTGGGGTGACAAGCGTCAAACGAAACCTGGAATTAGGTTCACCTAATTATCTTTTATTATAATTAGTATGGATCCATACAGCCACCTGTTCCAACTCGAAAGAAGCCTCCTTTCACGATCGATCTCAATCCGGTGCTGTGACGGTGCTGACTCGGTGCCGCGTGTGATGGGATGACGACCTCGCGCTGCCTGCACTAGTCGGCATCCACATGGAGAGAGACCGGAAGGGGTTGGTGGCGATGACTTGCTTGCCGAGTGGCTAAGAATGACGGTTCTGAGTCATTGCTGCGTCATGCAACACTAGATTTTGAACAAAGATCAATCATTAAACTTAATCTTCGGTTTTAGGCAGCTGGTTTGCTTGCTTACTATTTCTTTTATTATCTAGAAAAATGTGTTTGATTATATTACAGTGGCTTTTTATCCTTGATGAGGATGATGATGACTGCGTGATCAAGTTCAGATTAAGATAACCACTTTAGTCTTCTGAGAGCTACATACACCATCCCCCACCTTGGCTGCATCACCTTATAAGCAAGGAAACATGGAGAAAGAAAGAGACCAGAAAAATCGACGAGAGTCGCAACCGAAGAAGAGCCAGACAGAGCAGATTTCTCTAAATGGAGAGCCTACACCGTGAGCATGTCATCGGGATTCCTGTGAGCTCCGTCGCATATGCTGGAGCGGAGGAACTGCCAGGAAATCCTGCTCCTTCCCACTGCAAACAGAGTAATCTTCATCTCTCTCTCTCTCTCTCTCTCAGAGGACTCAGAGCCTTCCCCATCCTTGGTTTCTGGACTGCGCTTAGGTTGTGTAATTTACGTGGTGCTTCCTCTGATTGCAGAGAAGGACTCTGTTGTCGACTGGATGAGCAAGCTCGGAGAGAAGGCAGGAGGCTTCCGCGAACATGGTAATCATCATCCCCTAACTTCATGAACAAAACAACACTTCTTCCGTGATCGATCAAACTGGCACTATAATTGTAGGTTACTGTTTTGAACGCAGTGATTTTGGGTCCCAAGATCTCTGAAACCATGAAGGGGAAGCTGAGCATGGGAGCTCGGATTGTTCAAGCAGGTGGGGTCGAGAGGGTCTTCAGACAAGCCTTCTCCATCGTACCAGGCGAAACTGGAGCGATCCCCCTTAGCATCGCCGCCCCAACTTCTTCTTCCCCTTCTCTGAAGAAGAAGGTCCTTGCCTACTTTCTTGCTTCTCTGCACAACTCTTCTCTTTCCACGGAAACCCTAACCCTGAAGCTTATGTACTTCTCTTCTCTTTCCATGAAAACCCTAACCCTGAAGCTTATGTTCTTCTTCTTCTTAGTGGCGAAAGATTCTTGTTCCCATCGGGATGGGCACGGAGGAGATGGAAGCCGTCATACTAATTCTGGATAGATTGTCTATTATTATCTTTAAATGATTTGTTACATTGTGATCACTGGTATATCATAATATTACTTGATATAGTTCCTAATACATATATGTTTTAAGACAAAATAAATTTTATAAATATATATTACCTTAATTTTTATAAAAATAAAAAAATTATTCTAATAAAAATAATATATATAAATTTATATATTATCTTGATAATCCAACCAAATATATTTATTTTAATTGTGATAAATAATAAAATGATCACCTTTTTATGAAAATAATATTATTAAAATATGAATATAATAAAATGTAATAAAACTAAGTATTCTTAAATAATCATATTTTTTTGCTAATGGATATTATCTTTACATTCCGACCAAATATATGTATTTTAGTTATGAAACAGCAACGAGGGTGATGACAATTCAACCCTCTAGTCTCGGATAGGTTCTCCAACTACATAGCTCGTAGCTCGTCTACTCCCTGTTGTGCATCTATCTCTATTACCCTCGTTTCTTTTGGATCTTTTCTTTATAGTCTCACCAATATATTCTTGAGCATTCGATAATTGCATTGCATATGTTCTTATCTGATAATTGCATTGCATATATTCTTTGTCGTGACTGTATTAAGAACTTTAATAATTCTCATGTGGTCATCATTTATATCCGTTATGAGTTTACGAGAATAGAGACGGGGAGTATCCTTTGTTACATGACAATTGTTGTCAAAGAAAATTTATAAATTACTATCCCAAATTTAGTTGAAAATATTTGGAATTACTTAAGTGTTTTGATTTTTTTTTCCTCATGTACACAGAGAATGGATTGAATATATTAATTAGCTAACTTCATATATATTTTTCTAATGAGAGGAGTGGCCCTCTCAACCTGTTAGTTTTTTGTATTTTGATCTATATAGCTCCTCTTAACTTTTTAGTTTTGCTAATATAATTTACTTTTTAGGAAAAAATTTAAAACTTTAATTTTCAAATTCATCTATCAAAATTATATATACAACTCCAAAATCAATTATTTTCATATTGATACTATTAAAATTAAGTTTAGAATATATCATTGAAATATATATATATATATATATATACACACACACACACACACTTCTTTCATTTGAAAGTTAAGTTTTGATATTAGTGTGTTTTTATGTGATGGTAAAGATTTTGAAACATCGAATTAATAATTGATTTAGATTAACAACCGCTGGCAGAAAAAAAAGAACATAAACATACTATTGTACTTCATCACGGAGCCTACAGATCTCATGTCTAGGAACATTTATTGGCTTCTGGTCAACAGGTCACTTGAACTACCAGCTTCCTGGGAGAGGGCAGAGTGCCACAAGATTTGCCAAACTCCTCAGTGATCTCGATCGAGCACGATTCCTTTCCGAGACATGAGTCCTTGATGACAGCAAACGCCTCGTCGGAACTGCATCCTTTGCCACCCTCGAATGCTCCGCATGTACCTTCCGGCTCTTCGAAGCTTGCAAAGTCAACGCTCGAGATCGTACGCCCTCTATGGCACGACAAGCTCAGGGTGTCTCCCTCACTGGCGGAGGCGCATGCCGCACCGACAGTGACAGTCTGGAAGTTCACCTGCAGCGGATTGCCGCCGGCCTCCTCGAATAGCATTAGGGTGTTCGGCTCGCCGAGCTTCAGGAAGGATCGCGGGACGTGATACCTGCAAAGGTTGCGTCTTTGAGAACAGAATCGTGGAACAAGTCGCTTCAACTGCATGTAGTTTGGTATTACCATCGCTGGGACGGCTCGCCGCATCCCGTTTGACACTTATTGGAGCTAAATGTGCCTCTGTAATCGCATTCATGGCAACCATCGGCCGAGGCAGTGTAGTTTGGCCAGAACCTGCCGATGCTATTGCCGTTCACCCACGCTGTTCCTTTGCCCATGCCGAGCAAGTCAACCACCACCGCCTCCAAGCCTAATGGAGCTTGGAAGGTCGCCTTCAACCATACATACAAAAGAACTGTCACTCCCCTATCATCTCTGATAACAGTTAGTAGATATATCACAGATGCAAAGAGTAAAGGCAGCACCTTATACCAAGTGAATGGTCTATTTGTTGGAAACATGCCCGAATGCCACTTCACTGCACGTCGATCAAGGTGGATCCGGCTCACCTCACCATCCAGTCCAATCTGATTGTAATGCCCATAATTAGTTGATGCGAGACTTGCATAAGAATGGAGGAGTGTGTTATGATGTATGCCTACCTTGTAACACCAACTATAATTGGACAAATCCAAAGTGGTATTTTCTCCAATCAATTTTACAGGTCCACCAACAATTCCTGTTGGCGCCAGATCATAATATGCACCATAGTTCTGTTTAACACGATAACAATCATTAGCTACAATCTTTACAGCAGATGTAATCTAACTTCTGGAGATACGAATTAGAGCAAACCTGAAGGCCAACAGTTGCACTTAGCAATGATATTACATTTCGGCCAGGATTAAACCATACTTTTCGCTCGAAAGTGAAGTTAAGCTGTCCAGCCAGGCCATATTGAGAACCTATTCGTTGATCCAACCTCGAAGTGTTACTAAAAATACTTCTGTTCGAAGTAGAGAAGAATGTCTGAAAACCTAGCTATGCTATCTGATACTACCTACTAGCCTGTCATTAACAAAGGCATGGAGGATGTGGCCGGTGGTGTTGACACTGAGAGTAAATTCTTCCTTCTCGCCCACATCCACACTGGACGTTGTTCGTTACATTCAAGGGTTAATGGTCTGTCTTGCTAAATTGTATGCGTGCTTTGATTATTATTTCAAGAATATACTTGCCTGGTTGTGTACCATAAGTAGTCACTTTCATCAAGAGTGACGCTTTTCTGCTCTAAGAGATTGTTAACAGTGAATGTACTGCCAAAACCTTTTGCAGAGATTCCCAGTCTCTCTGGTCTCCAAGACCAATACAAGACTTCAGATGCTTCCATGGCAGTGTTTCGCTTCTTCACCATGAGAGAAGTCTGAGTCTTTACCTATAAGAAGAACAGGTAAAACGAGAAGTTAAATGGATCAGCAGAAAGCAGGCAAAAGGTCGTGTAGAAGTGGTAGTAATCACCTTGGCAGTGTTATATACTTCGCTCTTGCAGTCAGGAAGAATGCTGACAGACCAAGCAGGCAGGAAATATGTACTTCCCTCATAGTCTATGGTGGCATTTAATTTGCTGTTCTGATTACTCAAGAAACAAGCAGGATTGACTCCATCACCAGAGTATTTGGTGATCTGCAATGACCACAACATCATCACATCATGCTCCTACCCTTAGATCAAAAGATAAATTCATATCCGAAATCATCGATACCGTCAATTCATTGTCAAGATTAACTTCTTCGACTTCTCCATAGGTGAGGGCCTTCTCCATTAGCTTAATGGATGCATGCAACTCCTTCAAATGCCCCCACTTTGGTTGCCTTGTGTAACCTAAAGATACATACATGATCAGAGCATTTCCATGTTTTCCCGGGATCTATGAACTCAATGATCAGAGGAGTACACAGACATACCGTACTCATCAAGTGGAGCATCATAATCATAGCTTGTGATAATGTAAGGGCCACCTGAGGTTCTGCCAAAGTTGGTTCCTCCATGATACTAAGAATGAGCAATTAATCATCCATTGGATCTTGGTCTTGAACATAACAATACATGCGATGCAGAGAAATCTAACCAACCATATAGTAGTTTTGCAGTGTCCCTTTGGTTTGGAAAAAGCGAGCTACTTGAAATGCCAGTTCTTCGGCAGGCCTGTGTGGATCCGGAGAGCCCCAGTTCTTGAACCTGCAATCATCATTGCGGCATATCATCGAGCAGAAGAGTGAAAAGCAAACAAGTGAAAGGTAATCACTCTATGCTCATCAACAACAGCAAAATGAAGGATCAAAACACACCAGCCAGTCCAATTCTCTGTCCATATCTTCGGACTGTTCTCGTTGTTGGGTGTAAACGCATCACAGCCGGAAAACCCGTTGCAAGTATTGATCTAAGTTCGATGCATCAGAATCAAAGTTTCTTCTCATCAAGAGACAAGAAACATGAACAACATCATCAAACTAGGTTTCGATGAATTTACTACCATCGGCTGGGGAGCATCAGCTTGTTGGCACATGATCCATGGCACATCGATGCTCAGAGAATCTGCCATTTGCGAGCACCAATTGACGTATCGCGGCCCGGCATCGCCGTAGCTGGTCTCGACGTTGCCAAATTCATTTTCGATCTATTCGGATCAAAAATATTAATTAGAGATGGAAGAAAAAACAATGTCAACTTCTCAAGTGCAATCTGAGCACAGAAGATTTTCTTGTACCTGAGCCAAGATGATGGGTCCTCCTTGTGTTGCAAAGAGTCCTGCTTGCTTAACCATGTCTACTATTAAGGTAGTAAAATTTTGCATCTCATCCTTCATTGTTGAGAGTGATTTTAGACAGATGAGCTTATTCACAAAGTAGGTGAGTCTAAAGACACATAATTCAAGTTAAAAACTCTGACCTTCCACGGCTGGTTATCTGTCCTCAGTTCTATGTCTGGGATTTGTCTCAACCAGACAGGAAGTCCTCTTGAAAACATAAAAGTAAAATTAATACGGTAAATAAAAAGTCAACATAATGATCAATGTTTTATGATTTTAATTCTGGTTACATACCCATAATTCCACTCGGCACAAACATACGGACCGATCCGAAGGATGGCATACAGTCCAGCGTTATGAACTTCTTTGAGAAACCTAATGAGATCGTAGTTGCCTCCAAAGTAGTACTAAAGAAGAAGAAACAAAAAGAACGATCAAGTATTATACTCCACACTTCATACATGTAGACACACTTGGTAAACCACAACCTCACGTCGCCTGGGCTCATGGCCATTCCAGAAAACATACGTCTCGATTGCATCAAGCCCTCCTTCTTTTGATTTCTGTACCAAGTCCGGCCACATCTGGAGAACAAGACGAACTCGATCAAGTATGAGCGTGAAATGTATCTGTTTAATGCTGTAAGTGTCATCGTTGAAGATACTAACCTCAGGAGTACTGCGCGGATAGTGGATGGCGCCGGTGAAGAGAATTCGACGTTGGCCGTCGATGACCAGAGCTCGTCCATCGTGAGAGACCGTCGTCGAACGAGCAATGCAACAAAGAGAAGAAGCGATCAACAAGAAGAACAAGTATTTGGAGGCCTCCATCTTCCTTCTCTACGTGGACAGTGAATTGTGAAGGCCATATATATATGCACACACAATCCTTATCCTTTGTTCTTATCATCATTACACGGACAATTATGGGAAAAGCTAAAAGAGGTTAAAATCCAGACTATAACTTTCCAACTAGCTGGATGATAAAACATAAAAGGAGAATCGCCGAAGATCTTTTGACGTATTACTTAGGGATGCAATCAAGAAGAAATCGGATTTTTCATTCCTATATCCGATTCATTGCATGTCTAATGATCCGTTTCTTAGATCGGTGGATTGGGCTTCATTTTTCCATGTTAAGGTTCAGATGGCTATATTATAAGCTGTGCTCGCATGGAAGATATCAAATCATTATCTTATATTTTAAGACAAAAGGTTCACGAATGTAAATTTATTTATTCTCGTTTCTTGATGTGTAGATACAGATTTTATGATACACGTCTCCTTGATACCTGAACCCGTTTTCGACCCAACTTGATTTGCAACCTGAACCACATCTGGCTTAAGATCAATAATTTAATGTGATACCAGATGACAAAGATCGTTATTTTGCTTTTATGTGAACAATTAGATCTGTAGATTGTTGTGCAGGCTTTTACTGCAGATGATGAATCAAGCACATTCCTTCATCTGCAGACGACAAACAACAATGTCCAGATAATGTTAAGCTGAGTAAGAAGAGTTCTGCAGACTGCACAATACAGCATTGTTGGAAGAACAGAAACATCTGAACATTTGTTATCATTCTTTTCCCGTTCTTCCTGTGCAGTTTTGTTCTCCAGTTCGAATTACAAATGGCCTCTTGACTACAGCTAGAAACATTCTCAAAGTCATGGCAGAAGAAAAAGACTTGGTTGGATGGTTTGTGCAGCATACTTTTGTCCTATGGCAACGTGAAACCAACCAATTTGTCTTCAAGAACGTGAGCTTTTCAAAGCCAGAAAACTGTCACTCCTTGCTGATAAAGAAAGGGAGCTACTGGACGAGAAAAGATTGGATGTTCCTCTCAATCATAGAGTTAAGTAGATACGATTGAACTGAGTCAAACTGAGCTATGAATTCTATATGATACAGTAGTCCAAGTGCACCCACCTTTCTGTGGATGGAACAATACAAAACAAGAGTTACATGCACCCTTCTTTGTTGACTACGTAACAAGATCTGTGAATCCTTCAACTCTGATTGCATGGAGGACATCACCTCCTAGTCGTGACTCATTCCAAACATTTCAGTCCCTTGTTTGAGAATTACTCCGATACTGCCATTGACTTGCAACTCACATAGAACAAAATGTCAAAGGGCAGGGTTTGAAGCAAAGGAATCGCCAAAAGATAGTCTATGAATTTTTTCTTTATTTCTACCTCCGAAGTACATAAATCATACTCCTTTCCAGATGTGTTTAGGCCCCCCCCCAAAAAAAAAAAGTAAGCCATCAGAGTCTGACTGACAACCAAATAGTCAAATCACGAAACCGAAAAACCAGCTAATGGATAACAAGCTAAGCTACCCCTCCACCATAAAGTCCAATCATATAAGTCAAGCCGTGAGATTGACTTGTAAGTTGTATGTATTGGACGATACTGTCTACAGAGCGAGTTTAAAATTGAAGAGCAGGTATGTAGTGAGATAAACATGCATTTGCGTCCAAACAAACAAGTGATGCTTATTTGGATGGAGCACATCTCAATCTTCAACCAAGTAGATTATGACACCAAATACATCCATCCGTTCAGACGAGAAGTGGATGGTGTATGTGGCAAGTCGTCATTGGTGATCTAGTGGGACCCTATCACCGGAAGTCAAAATGCAGTAAAAACGGGAGCTGAGATCAGGTTGACCAACTGCTGCCTGCTGTGTTCTGAGACAATATATAAAGCCTGGATGATTTATCTTGTGTACAGATCATTGACTTGACACATAAGTAAACGGTTGGTCTAATCCGCAGTGGAAATTTTTGACCTGATGAACCCGTTGATGCCCAATCGAGTCCGCGTTCGTCGCGTCACCTTCCTTATTAACGACATCCTATTTAAACTCATTGGATTCAATTTCGGCATGATCGAGTCGAGTCAGACCAATTCTCAACGGCCGGCAAGACCGGATCCAATTATAGATTTCATGAACTTATCAGAATTCAACTTTTCATACATATAATTTTCATTTTATTTAGAAAATTAATTAATACATGCAATTATTTGTATTTTTATAAATTATAGGATAAGAAAAATGTGTCGTTGCTTTTTCAGGAATCGAAAATGATTTTTTGTATAAATTAATATAAATTATAAATAAGATGGGATTTTTGAATAATAATAATAATAATAATAAGTGCCTCGGATTCTCCGCAAACTAATCAAGTTGTAGTGCAGAAATGGTGGTAATATGTGATTTCTGGGGTAACTCGTTGACCGTTGACTCTTCTACCCGACAGCGTAACGAGCCGGCAACTTCCGCCGACTTCCGGTCGCCGTCCCTGCCCGCTACCACCAAATGCCCACCTCCATTACAAGGCAGCTTCTTCTCCTTCCTCTCTGACCACCCACTTCAATTAATTTCTAAAAATTAGATAACTATGAAAGATATTCTCATTGCAAACCATTAATTGGATTGTAAAGGTTCCAGAAAGTGGAAGGCGACATATGATATTAAAGGAAGACCAAAATGAGGTGATGCAGGGGTTGAAAGTGAAGGATGAGGAAGTCAAAGCCAAACCGAGTTCTCTCTCTCCTGCTCTTCTCTTTTCTCTTCTCTAGCCATTAATACCCGCAAATCGAGTTGAACTAAGATGGATGTGGAGCTTGGTGGATGTGAATCGGCTGCTTCGAGTCCTGCCATTGCTTCTCAAGCATGAAGGTGCCTCCTTTCTTGGTTAACTGAGGACAAAACCTATTGATGCTTCTGTTACCCCTGCAATAGGATTCTTGGCTTTTCTGGATTGCACTGCTCTTGGGACAACCGAAAGTTGTCACTTGCTGTATTTGTAGCTTCCAAGGAAGAGCCGCTTTTAACACTGTCGACAACTCAAGTCCGGCTCTAGTCATCATATGTTATGGGGAAGATAGGGGATGTTTCTGTCAATATTTTGATGAAAAGATTAAGCTTTGCGTGCTTGCTCCTCTTTATACGACCTCTTCGCTCCAATTCCCAGAACCAGAGCTGCATCTCTGGTGATTTAAATGCCCTGCAAGGCTTCTTGAGAGGACTGGATTTAGGTATACCAGGTTGGAGCATGAATGCCTCTGCTTCCGGTTGCTGCGGCTGGGATGGCGTTTCCTGCGACGACTCGGTAGCCTCAGGACGAAGGGTGATCGGGCTGGATCTCCAAAATAAGAGCTTGAAGGGATCCTTAGCTGATTCTTTGGCAGATTTGGAAAACCTATCATGGCTTAACCTTTCTTCTAATTCTCTTCAAGGCATAGTTCCATCAGGGTTATTTCGTCTTCGCCAATTGAAGCGCCTCGATCTCAGCATGAATAGACTCTCAGGACCAATTCCGATGGATTCGTACCTTCCGTCACTTGAGGTTCTCAATGTTTCTCATAATGCTTTCACAGGCAGCCATCCGATTCTTGCCGGGTCGACGAAGTTGGTGGTGTTTGATATCAGCTCAAATAAGTTTTCTGGTGGCGTCGACACATCCGTATGTAATTTTTCATCTGGAATTCAAGTCCTTCGGTTATTGGCGAACTCCTTCTCTGGTGACCTTCCTGTTGGATTCGGTAGCTGTGCTTCCCTCGAAGAGCTCTCTGTTGATTCCAATGATATCTCCGGGAATCTGCCGAATGATTTGTTCGAGCTGTCATCTTTGAGGAGATTATACCTTCAGGAGAATCAGCTCTCTGGCTGGCTGAGCTCAAGAATAGGTAATCTCTCTAACCTTGAGCAATTGGATCTTTCATTTAATTCTTTCTCAGGCAACATTCCAAATAGCTTCAGCAGCTTAAGAAATCTCAAGTATTTGTCCCTTCAATCCAATAGTTTCAGTGGCTATATGCCTTACTCCTTGTCAAACTTACCGCCACTTAGAGTGCTCAACCTGAAGAACAATTCGCTTAGTGGTGGAATCACTTTGAATTGCACGGTAATGAATAATCTTAGCTCGCTTGATCTTAGCTCAAATGATTTCAGTGGCCCCATTCCTTATAATCTTTCTCAGTGTGTGGAATTAAAGACCTTGAATCTTGCTCGGAACAACCTGAGTGGTGAAGTTCCGATCAGCTTCAAGAAACTGGCTTCATTATCTTACCTCTCACTTTCCAGTAATAGCTTATCCAACATATCGTCCGCATTGATAATCCTACAGGATGTCCAAAGCCTCACCGGTTTGGCACTCACAAAGAACTTCCTTGGTGGTGAGAGAATTCCAATGGATGGAATTCAGGGATTTCAAAACATACAGCTTCTCGCTATTGCAAGCTGTGGCCTTTTCGGATCCATTCCACCATGGTTGTCAAATTTTACCAAATTAAATGTACTGGATTTGTCATGGAATCATTTGGAAGGGACCATCCCTTCATGGATAGGGTATCTTGATCATCTTTTCTACTTGGACCTATCGAACAATTCGCTCGGTGGGGAGATTCCAACAAGTTTGGCACAGATGAAAAGCCTAATCTCGGGCAGCACCTCACAGCTTGGACCTCGAACAGATGACTTCCCTTTCTACGTTAAACGGAACATTAGTGACAAGGGACTGCAATACAATCAAGTCAGCAGCTTCCCGCCATCCTTAATTCTGTGCCAGAACATGCTTGTTGGACCAATCTTACCATGGTTTGGGAGCCTTACGAGGCTTCTTGCACTGGATCTAAGCAGAAATGGATTAGCAGGACCTATTCCAGATGAGATATCAGACATATTTAACTTAGAGTTTTTGGATTTGTCACACAACAATCTTACCGGAAGCATTCCTTCCTCTCTGTCTAAGCTCAATTTTCTATCGAGTTTCAGTGTAGCCTACAATAATCTGTCTGGGCCTATTCCAACTGGCGCCCAGTTCTCAACCTTTTCTAGTTCTGATTTTGAAGGAAATCCAGGTCTCTGTGGTTTTCACTTGAAACCATGTAATTCTGGAACGCCTGAAGTTCTTCAACAGACCAGTCACAGAAGGCAAAATTATAAAGGTGTGATCATAGGACTGGCAGCTGGAATCGGACTCGGAGCATGTTTCCTTATGGCCTTTATCTACTTTCTTTTGTCAAAGGCTTATCCTCTTCGACAGGACGACGATTCAAGGGTTGTGGCAGATTCAAGTGGCAATTTGGAAGAGGCAGAGTCTAGATTGGTGTTTCAGTTTCAGAACATGAACAACTGTGACTTAAGCATTGGTGATATTTTGAGATCCACCGACCGCTTTGACCAATCTAATATCATTGGTTGTGGAGGCTTTGGCCTAGTTTATAAAGCGACTCTACCAGATGGGAGAAAGGTAGCTATCAAGAGGCTTTCTGGTGAATATTTTCAGATGGAGAGGGAATTCCAAGCTGAGATAGAAACACTTTCTCAAGCTCAACATAAAAATCTTGTTTTGCTTCAAGGATACTGCAAGATTGGCACCGACAGACTTTTGATCTATTCGTATATGCAAAATGGAAGCTTAGACTATTGGCTCCATGAGAAACCTGATGGTGGATCTATGCTGCAGTGGGAGAAAAGACTTGGGATAGCTAAAGGAGCAGCAAGGGGATTAGCATACTTGCACCAATCATGTGACCCCCACATACTGCACCGTGACATTAAGTCCAGTAACATCCTACTCGACGAGAACTTTGAAGCTCATTTGGCCGATTTTGGGCTCGCAAGGCTTATTTTGCCATATGATACTCACATCACGACGGACTTAGTTGGGACATTAGGCTATATTCCTCCTGAATATGGCCAATCCTCGGTTGCTACTTTTAAGGGTGATGTATATAGCTTTGGAGTTGTTCTACTGGAGCTACTTACCGGTAAGAGGCCAGTGGACATGTGCAAACCAAGGGGAGGGAGAGAATTGGTATCATGGGTCCTTCAGATGAAGAAGGAGAAGAGAGCAGCAGAGGTATTTGACCCACACATATACAATGAAACACTAGAGTTCCAACTGATGGCCATGCTTGAGATCGCTTGTTTTTGCATAAGTGACTCCCCGAAACTGAGACCACTGACCAAACAACTAGTCGTATGGCTTGATGACATTGGCACATATGACCATATGCCAAAATAAAGCAGGCCACCTTGGAGCTGTGCAGTGATTTCTTCTCTCTTTGAGATCAGGAATAGCTGATTCTTTGTACACAGTGATCGATAGTATATAACTCAATTTCACATGGCTTTTTCTCTTCCTAGGAAAATTCGACACGATACAGAAGGTGAGATCATGACAGGACACAAGATACAGATGTAAAGCTGTAAGTTATGGTTTTTGGCATTTCTTACTTTGCATTACTTCTACTATAGAGAAAAGCTGGACCTGTCCCTACGTTTTTTATGCAAAATAAAGGCATTAGTCTTTGTAATTGTAATTATTAAAAGTTATTCTATTATGCTCTAAGCCCTGAAAACATTTTCACTTTAACAATTCCTTCTCCAAATTTTAGGCTAACTGTCTACAATCTTGGCAGAAAAGTGGTTGTCAAATCTGCAAATGGTTTCCAAGAATATTTGTTTGATATGAGCATCCGAAACTAAATCCTTTCAATTTTTTCAGAGGCCGATTATATAATGTGGAAGAACATTGGAATAAGATTAACCTATTTAAGTTTCTGATGTTTAGTTCTCCACTTCAATCATGAAATGTAGATAAGTTCTTCAAATGTCACACTCACCCTTGGATAGTATATGTTCTATGAGCTAAAAGCTGGATGCAGGAAACCAGCTTCGGTGTCTGTTTCCTGTCACAACAATGTTCAGTGATCCTAGCATCCTTACAGTCTCATCGTCAAACCATTACTTCAGCAAAGAAAGCTTCGCATTCTTTGTATGTGACAAACACATCCCCTGCTGATAATCACAAAGGAATCATGGTTGGATAGATGATTTATTTTATAGCATGCATGATCATCAAATATCATTCTTCTCTTCATTCTTTGCTTGACATTTTCAAAAGTCCAACATCTTTTTACCACAATCGTGCGAGTACTGATTCCATCTAACAAGTTTTTGAAGACCAAATTCTTGAAAGCAATGAACAGCACTGAGCTGGAAGCCAAGACCTCTGTGAAAATGAACAGTCTCCATTGGGCTTTCGACAAGGGCCTCCGTAAAAACCTTCATGTTGCCTTGTAGATATAAGCTCGGCTCCATTACCATGCTAATAAACAGAGTGCATCAGATAAAATATATATAAATTGTTTATTGTGACTGTGAGGAACGAGGAACTTGATTCTAACCGATGGATGATGGATAATGGAGCAGTAGAGATGGCAGATCTTTGTACCACACCATGAAAAGGTCACATCAAGGGTGTTCACTGTGCACCAGAAAGAAAGTCTTAAATGGTGTGCTTCATATCCTTGATGTTTCTCTAGCAGTTTATATCACTGTCGTTCTTCCTGTTGCCCTTTGGACACCAATATAACCTTTCGAGACGTGGTCTGCTGATCCGTGGCTGTATTAATCCGGCTCCTGTTTGACAATGCAAGCAAGTACTGCTTATGTGACTTCTTTTCCATCTGGAGCAGTAGACATGCAATCTGACATAGTCTAGGTGATAATGATATATCTTTTTCACTGCCCATACTGTTTACACAATAATTTAGACTTGGTCATACTCTCCACTCATGGTTTCTTAAGTCAAACATGGGTGTTCTTTGACCAGTTTAACGATGTCCAAGCACCGAAATGGCCAAGGAGCGAATGGTATCATAGTGGTGGGAATCCAATGCACAATTATGCCAAGGCTTCATCATCTTTTTCCTGCCATGGTGGGAGTGCAGGGCTCGAACAAGGATCATTTCCCCATTGCCCGAGCGTCCATCTTAAAGTTCACATGGGTCCCTCGAGATCTTCCCATGGGTTGAGCATCGATCTTAAAGTTCACATGGGTCCCCCCTCGGAGGTAACTCAATGTACTCGGGTCCTTTTTTACGATGGACCAGTAGGCCTTTTACAGCAGTTTGGCTTCACTCACCCTTCACCCAATGCAACTCACATTGTCTTGTTGCTTCACGCCTGTCCTACGAGGTCCTCTCAGCCTTGTGTCTCTCCCCACCTCCACCATATCTTCTTGTCCCACTTCTCTACCAGGGAGGGTCCCATGCAGCTTTAATGGCATGGGCAGAGACGCAGTTTCAGCTGGACATGCAAGTGTCGAGAAGATAGAGAGAGAACCTAAGAGGACATCAACGAAGATTTGTGGCTCCTTGATGCACATTAGTAGAACAGTCAGTCTCTCATGGGTGAATGCTTTTACTGAGGTGAAAGCCATGAATAGCTAGCCGCCTCCTTTTTCTTCTGGTCTGTCTCTCTCGGTACCCTGACATCCACAGTAGAGGTGCATGCAGTGGGCATGAATGAAAGTCTCATTTAGTTTTTGCAAGCCATTCTTCCCACAAGAAATGAGTGCAGAGGAAGACTGATGGATCTATTTAGTGAGACTGTACTTGATGGAATGAATGGTGGCCTGTGAGCTTTTCAGATCCCCTGCAGGCAAAAGATGATGTCTTCGACACAGCTCTGCCACCACAACATCATGGTGTTTTTGCAAGGTCTGACTCCTGGTGGCTAGCTCACTTTTGTCATCAGGCATACATGTCTTCTTAGAACAGTATCTCATATTAGATCATGAGTTTGAGAACCAGATTTGTGGCACCCCCTCTTGTAGGATGCTGTCATTCAGAGATTAATATTCTACCCTTCTTCCACGTTGACTACTATAGATTTTTAGCAGGAAAATTAGTTTCCTTTAGCTTCTTCATGTTTATTATTTTGATCGTACGAGTAGTATCATTAAATTGTTAGTCAGTGAAAATAATATTCATCATGAAGGTTCAAATTGCTTCAAGTTAATTCTCCTTGGTGTTTCGATAAACCAAGTCGTGAGTGTCTTCTGATTGATGTGACATTAAAATGTATTCACATGCTTCTGACACGGAAATGACATGAGGAGACATGACATGACAAATTTTCAACTCTCCAAATGTCTTGTTGACAACAAACCATTTTGGCATGTATAACATGACGTGGCAGGGGATTTCAAATCTCATTCCGAAGCCTAAATAAAAGTTTGAATACAACTATTTATACGTATATTAAAATTATATTATATGAAAATAATAATAATAATAATATGATAAATTAAAAAGGTATAATTTATGATCATGAGACATGTTGTTGCCATAATTATATATGACTTGTATATCAAAAGCTAAGTTAATTTTGATGGAGATAGGAATTTAGCTCTTACTACGATTCTAATAAATTTTAAATCCGATTTCGAGTTCTAATATGATAATAAATCAATATCATCTAAATGTTTATTTACTATATGGTTATCAACTATTTAATCTTATAATCAAGATTCTAAATTTTAATTTATGACCTATCTCAATGATCTATATCATATTAATGTATTGGATGATGTACTTATTATTATCATCCAAGGTTGGTAAAAAAATAAAAGATGATATTGATATAGATCCTTTGTCAAATCGATATATATTTTTGGTATAATATAATTATGATATGACTTTGAGATATTGTTCAACGATTTTGTAATAACTAATCATTATATTTTTATCATCTAAAATTTTTATTTTTATTTTTATCTTATATAAGTGTTTATCGAGTTATTGTAAAATTATATCTTTATGAGACATCTTGTAACCTCTTATTGGCTCAACTTTTTCTTAGAGGTCTTACAAGTTTAATTTTAGGTTGATCTTTTACGGATAGGATATTTCTTAGAGGTCTTATAAGTTTAATTTTAGGTTGATCTTTTACGGATAGGATAGATAATGTAAAAAAATTTCAAACCTATGCAATTATAACTAAGTTTATGATATTAGATAATTTATATATATATTAAAATTTTGATGGATTGACAATTGAGATTAGACATCTCAACACAATTTGTACTTCCAACACCGACTTAGTCAATCATATGGGAGTAAAAAGTCCAACTTGTCGACAACTCTCATGCATTCAATCTCTCTTTCGAGGGTCATAATATTATATGATAAATTTAATCAAATATCATCATGTATTTTCACAACCACATTGGTCTCTCGATTAATTCTGACGTATCATTATATTATACAATCAAGAAAATAGAGTAGTATGAGATCATAATTTCAGATATGATTCTGTTAAAACGATATCACAAGTAGAGTTCACATCAATTCAGATTCAACTTTTCATTCAATAGTTGATAGAGACCAACCTTTGAAGACAAGCCATAAAATGAAATCTGACCCCATTTGCTGCCAACCAGCTGTCATGTGTTGGCTTCACTTGGCACTGACAAAGTGTTTGACAACAGTTTCACATTTATTCAGGTCACATAAAACTATGCACACGTAAAATATTTATATATAGATCGATATTTTCGTTGTTGTCCATAAGAAGGGCATTCGAGGTTCGTATAATATCTAATAATCTTTCAAATGTATTTACAAATACATCATATATTTTGAATCATAGGATATAATTATATCATCAACATTTATGTGTAATTTCGATAAGATAATATGTATTCATGTCGATAGCCTTATTTTTCTTTCTTCATGCAAATTGTTGATAACTTATATAATAATTCATGCAATATTCAAATAGTCATATATTTTTTATGATAGGAAGCTACACTTTCAGTCAATTTCAATATCCAATTAAATCGATATGAACGCAAGATTTAATTATTTGTATCCGATATGATATATTTCACTACGTTGAAATATATTTCGATACTTAAATATTGTGAATAAATATTTTATAGTTCATGATTAAAAACTTGTTATATCGCTCAAAAAACCAAACAAAAAAGAGTTTTGATGTACTCCTGCTTTTGATTTTCTTAAAAAATAATAAATAGAAATTTTTGTTTTTATGTTAACTAAAATTTTTACATTAACATTTTATCATATATTGGAAGATTAAACAGTCAATACTCTTACCACCAATCATTCAATAAGACAAAGCAAAAAGAAAAAAAACAAAACAAGCTTTTACAAAATAGTAAGCATTTATTTTTATAATAAGTGTACTTAAAATAATTATTTTGATTAATTTTTTTTTAAAAAAATATGGTACATTCTTCATGTAAAATTATTTTTATAAAAATAATATATATATTGATGTTTTGGGATACACATGCACATGCAAATAACGTGCATGGAGACCTAAACAATTACTGTTGAAAATTATTATTAAGATAAGACGATTTACGTCATTGTCCGTATCATTGTCGTCTCCATTTCAGTCACCATTAACTCCGTCTTAGGAATCTAATGGGATTCCATCCAATCAAAAATCAACATGACAGGCATCACAAGTACCCGTCGGTTTGCCCCTTCCCCTGCGCCACGGGATCCAATAATTATAACGTCTACCGTTAGGAATATGGAGTTTCTTATGCTATCAATCCTGAATAATGGATATAAAATTATCAAATTATAATTCACTAACTATTTAATTTGCTATGTATTAATGTTTTCTATATGCTTGACATCGAAGACAGGTGTTTATGTCGTAGTAGTAGTCATATAAATAAAAATCTCGCGAGGGAGTATAAGGAGGAACCATGATGATGAAGGAAGATTTGGATTTGATGCGGCGGCCCCGCTCCGACCGGCGCTGCGGTAATCTCACCCTTTCGTTGGAGCCGCCCGCTTCGTCCCTCGCTTCTCAGGATGTGGGGCCGAGGAGCAGTACAATAATTCGTGCAGGGACGAGGGCCCCACTCGTCGGTCGTAATCCGCATGAGAGACGGCTGCCCTCTTCCGTGATTCGGGAAAAAGTTTTGGGGTATTTCCGCCATAAGAGATTAGCTGGAGCCCACCTCGGAGGCGAAGACCGTACGGATGCGGCAGCGACCCTCTCCTGCCACGTCGGTCATTGCCCATCGACGGTCCTGATCCGTCTGTCTCACCCGTGGACGGCGTAGATCTCCTTCCTCTTTGCCACCGGTGGTCCTCTCCCTCGAGTCGTGAGTTCTTGGTGACGGCAGGTGGACCACAGTCGGGCCCGACAAACACGTTCCACTTATCATTGGGTAGCTGAAGAGGGTAGCTGACGGACGTGTTTTAAAGCTCTCCTTCCGGATAAAATATTTCAGAAAAAAAATAATAGTGGTTTCAAATCGAAAATTTCACGCGTACTCGTTTCGACGGGTACCCGCTGACGCGATTCCGTTAGGATCACTTCTCCTCCATTCGATACACGGGTACACGTCGAGTACGTATCCCGTGGGTAAGTGGATGTCGCTCTTAAAGATTTCGATTATTTAGAAGCGTTTTCTTTGGGGGAGAATTGTCGGAAAAAAAAAAATATGTGTGTACGAGAGCGCGAGCGAGTCGGGTCGCGATTCGCGAGGAGAGATAGCGATGGGAATAAAAGCGAAGATTTTTCTTTCTTTTTTACCCTTTTGCTTTTCTTCTGCGTAAAGTTGGAAGCCCGAACAGGCAAAAGAGCGAGTACAGAGGTTTTTAATTTGTTGCCGAAGATTTATCTGCCATCGTCTCGTCTCCTCTCCTTCTTTGGGTTTGGCAGATTGCTGGGGAGCTCGGCATGGCGATTTCGAGGGACGAGAGCTCCTCCGAGCTCGGATGAACTCCTGGGTCCAAGAAACCTGGGTTTTTGTCGAATAATTCTTGCGGCGAAGTCTAGCTTCGACGACCGTTGCTTCTTCTGGTGACGTTTCTTTAGTTTACGGTATCGACTTGGCTAGGAGTGTTGATGGCTTGATTAGCTTTTGAAACCCTAGTTCTGTTGTTGGTTCGATCTTAAAGCTGTGGCTTTTTATTCTTCCTTGACATCAAGTAGTGGTTCTTAGGATTTTAGGTTGGAGAGGGAATGCATTTGCAGTGGAGGAAATGATCGGATTGGCAGAGATAAGATGAAGCTTTCTACTGTTGGTATCAGCCAGCAAGCACCGGAAGGTGATCTTTTTTATGTTGCCTTCGATCTTGCTTCCATTCTTACCTCTGCTTCTGAAAAATGAAGGTTATTTTCTCATTGTTGAATTAGAGGAGGAGAAGAGATGTTTGGATTCGGAGCTCTGGCACGCCTGCGCCGGGCCGCTGGTGTGCTTGCCGACGGCCGGTACTCGAGTGGTCTACTTCCCTCAGGGTCACAGCGAGCAGGTGAAAGATTGAACCGTTGATACGTTTCCTTGACAAATGGATGTTTGGTACACTTTCTGTTTAATGATGACGAGTTTTCATCAAGGTCGCTGCATCGACGAACAAGGAAGTGGAGGGCCATATCCCCAATTACCCGAGCTTGCTGCCTCAGTTGCTCTGCCAGCTCCATAACGTGACGCTGCACGTTCGTTCTTGCACTTATTTATTCTGATCTACATATCTATATATTGTCAATTTCAGATTTAAGTGGCTGTACGTATTGCAGGCAGATGTGGAAACAGATGAAGTTTATGCTCAGATGACCCTGCAGCCTCTAAGTCCCGTAAGTTTGATCTGAATTGTGACTGTTTACTCGCAACTATACTGTATTTTCTTATTAGGACCTGTGGAACTTGCCACAATATCTGCAGGAAGAGCAGAAAGATGCTTATTTTCCTATGGAGATGGGCATTGCGAGCAAGCAACCAACGAACTATTTCTGCAAGACTCTGACAGCGAGTGATACAAGTACCCATGGAGGTTTTTCTGTACCTCGTCGTGCAGCTGAAAAAGTCTTTCCGCCCCTGGTGCGATGGTCATGAGCAAGTTGTATTAATATCTCTTGGAAATTTATTGGAAACACCAGGTATAAAAGTCAGTAATGGCTTCTGTCTCATTGATTCTAGGATTTCTCTCAGCAGCCTCCAGCACAGGAGCTTATTGCTCGTGACCTTCATGATGTTGAATGGAAGTTTAGGCATATTTTCCGAGGTGATTGAACCTATTTTGATGCTGTATATTCTCTGTAGTTCATGCTTCTGCTGATAGACTTGGTTCTATTGGCATAGACTGAGGGCAATTACAAAAAAATTGAATTGTGCTCAGCCAATATTTTTACTGAATATAACTTAATTATAAATTTATTTTTAAAATTTATACTTGGAACTCAACGTCACAGACAAAAATCCTTAGTTAGCGAGGTACATCTGAATTGGCTTTAGATGACCAAGGTGTTTGCATGTACATATTGGTGCCAAATTTCTGGAAACAACTTTAGGCTGACACTAGCTTGCGTAAGCTTAACTATTGTGGTTTGCAAATTTCTAATGCTTATGTTTTGTGGTGGTTATAAGCTTGAGCCAATTTCTAGAATTTCCCTTGGATTCAGAACATGCCCTCACCTCACTTTATATTTGAAAAAGATACTTTTGAGGCTTTCAAGCTTGTTGATGGACCCTAGAGTTGTACAGAAATTTGATTGTATGGTCAAGAAAACTGAAGTTTGGTTATGTTATAATTGTAATTTAGAAGAAGGCAAGTGTTGTAATATCTAGAATATGACAGCCCATAGACTGTTCCTGTCAGCTCTGTAGTTAGGAAATGACTTTTTTGTTTGAACTTTGAATGATGGAAATTAAACAAATGGCAAGCGACTTATTCTCCAAGACAACCCAAAGATCTGAAATTTCAAATAGTAAATAAAAATGATAGATGGTGGAAGTTTTTCATTCTTCAAATAGTAAATAATTCTTTATATATCAGACAGATTGGCTATTGCAAATTTTATAAATTAAGAAAGAAGAGAGAGAAAAGAGTTTGTCAAAACTATCTTAGATACCTTTTCAATAGCCAAATAAATTTGGTTACAAATGAACTGTTTCAAATGAGTCAGTTCAGAAAAGAGTTCTATGAGGAGTCACTAGCAAAAGGAAGGATACTTTGATGATCTGTCCCCATTAAACGTCTATCTAGAATTACTTTACTAACTTTCAAGAAACTGTCAATGCAGTTGCTGATTAAAGAAGGGAGTGTTCACCACATGTTGATAGAATAAACGATTACTTAGTCAAGGATGAGACCTTCCTTTGATTCATGTTTTAGGAGCATCATTTCGATTGGATCCGAACCTAGGATGCCCTTCCATGGCTTCAATTGCTCAATATCATTCCTCTGGCCATTGAAACAGAAGTTCCTTAGGTTGACTGCTATTTTATTCGTTGTTTTCTTTTTTGTGTTTAAGTGAAAAGGATCCACTTCATGCTTCTTGAACACGAAAGAAGTCTGATGTTTAGCATCATACATTTTTTTTACTCCTGTTGGCATTATAGTCCCAACTATTCTTCGGCAAGAAAATTATTTGGAGTATGTAATTTATATGGTCTTGATGGTAGCCCAATCAATTTCTCTTAGTTGAGCTATCTGAATGTGCTATTTAGGCGATCACCTCTATTCTTCCTGTCATGATACTACATTCTGGCATTTTACATCAAACAAACAAATGGTGTGTTAATCTTCTCTCCACAGCTTGACTCATGCACTAGCTGCTTGTATCTGTGAGCAACCTCATCACCTGCAGCAGACAATCCACAAAATCAAGTTGTAGCCAAGATATCCCATTTTCAATCTCACTGCTGCTTCAGAATGCTTTCTGTAGGCTCTTTTAAAGAGCATGATGTCTCCAAAGTTGAGAAATTGGGCCTTGGGTCACTTCAATCATAGACACATCATTTGGATCCTTTCCTCTCCCGTTTAGATAGTCCCTATAAACTTTCCACTGTAATATTGTGCATCAGAGGGTATTTGCTTTGTCATTTTTTGTCTGTGTTATTTTGAGTATGTTTCTTTTTAAGAGATGTCTTGCTTTTTATTGGTAGAAGACTTTAACATCATATATTAAACAAAAATTGTGAGTATTTTGCGTGATTTATTGAAAGCAACTGCAAATGAACAATCTAGTTTCTTTGTTCCTATTTCTTCTTATAACTATTGTAACATCATTAGAATTTTATTGTCAATCATTTTCTTTACCACAGGTCAACCAAAAAGGCATCTCCTCACTACAGGCTGGAGTGTGTTCGTCAGTGCCAAGAGACTTGTTGCTGGGGATTCTGTTCTTTTTATTTGGTTAAATTAATTTCCTTATCCATTTCTTCCATGCTAAATGTGGCACAAGATGGAAAGCCTGTCTCCCTTTCTTTTCAATTTATATGTGTTATGACTTTGATTTTTTCTTTTTCTTGTTAGGAATGAAAAGAACCAGCTTTTGTTGGGAATAAGGCATGCTAATCGGCCACAAACTTCAACACCATCATCAGTTTTATCAAGTGACAGCATGCACATAGGACTCCTTGCTGCAGCTGCTCATGCTGCTGCTACAAATAGTCGTTTTACCATATTTTATAATCCAAGGTATCTATTACCATCATAGTACATTGTGTTGGTCACTCTCTTTATGTTGTAGGAGCTTGTGTTATAGCTTTTATGGATGCAATTTTCACAGGGCCAGTCCATCAGAGTTTGTTATACCTCTTTCTAAGTATATTAAAGCAGTATTCCACACACGTGTATCAGTTGGGATGAGATTCCGTATGCTTTTTGAGACTGAGGAATCAAGCGTTCGTAGGTAATATAATAAACCAACAGTATTTGCCAAATACTTATTTTTATAGTTCCTCTTATTTGTGGTTATGAATATATGAATTTCAGCTTTTTGTACCATAAGAAATGTGTTCTTACAGGACTGTATTAAGATGACATTGCTTTTTATAGTTCTTCCCATTTGTGGTTAAACATTGTTTTTTTTATAGTTCCTCTCATTTGTGTTTATAATAAGAGTATATGAATTTTAAATTGTGGTAGGCTAAGAAATGTGATCTTATGGGATTGCATTAAAATGATTGGTTTGTGTTTTATGGGGTAGCCAGTTCATGTCTGAAACATATTTAATATTCCTATTTATGATTTATGTTGTCTGAAGGTATATGGGAACAATTACTGGCATAAGTGACTTGGATCCTGTTCGTTGGCCGAATTCTCATTGGAGAACTGTCCAGGTAAGTATTTGTGTTGTTATTATTTTAATATGTGTGTAAATGTCTATGACTTGAGCTGTAATTTGCCTCAATCCTATGACCTCCAAATCAATCATGAAGGCTCCAAATCAAAGATCATACCATTGGATATGATAGATTAGTACATTTATCAAAATTCATGTGATTTTGATAAATTTAGATATTCACCAAACTAACAAAAAAATGCATGGCGTAAATTGCATTTATGCAAAAACATGTGATATAAGCCTATTTTATTAATCATCCAAATGATTGATCATGATCTATTTATTGTTAGACAAATGCACACAATTCAAAATACTATTGAATATTGATCCTATCATAATATATTGTAGGTGATTAAAACTGTTTATTTCTTGGTCCATGATGATGTGCATTTCTAAATATTTTTCAAAGTTTAGTCTAAAACTCTAAATATCTTAATTCATGTTCAACGGAGTCAATCTTCAATTTGGAGCTCATGATCCTCCATGATTGATTCTAAGGTGATAAAACTGAGCCTTAATCCATCCGCTATGATGATAGTTCAACTCCGTACTTGTTTCTGTTTATATATAGATGCAGACCTATGTACCAGGTTCATGTTGTTGTGTAAGGGTTATTAGTCAAGCTTTTGTTTTATTCCTTTCAACTTCTAAATGAAGATATTGATATCTTAGTCCTACTTTGCAATAGCACTGCAAGATTGCTGTGAGGTAGTGAAGTCAAGTAACCGATGTATGACTGTGGTTCTGTTAGAACATTTAGAAGCTTAAGTTGATCGGTAACACTCTTATTTTACTCACCGTGCCACTTCTTTTTTATCCGAAAGGCTGTACTAAAGGAGTCTCATGATGGTAGAATAGAGTATGTTTTAGAACTTAGAAGGTAGGCACCTAATAGCTTATCATCCTGTCATTCTTGGATTTTAGCATGATACCTAGTAGATTGGAACTTGTAGCCACTGCTATCATTTTTTTGGTTGCTCTGGACTGTGCTGCTTTAAATTTTATATCTGAATGGTATTCAGAGGTTCACTAAGTCTTTATTACTTTTCCTTGCCGAGAATTAAGGTCTTAGTATTCAAGTTGCTCCACTCTTCCAAAAAAAAAAAAAAGTATTTGTTTGAACTAATATGGGATTTTAGTAATTGCATTTGCAGGTTGGTTGGGATGAATCCACAGCAGGTGAAAGACAGCGTAGAGTATCACTGTGGGAAATTGAACCTTTAACTACCTTTCCCATGTACCCTTCATTGTTCCCTATTGGCCTTAGACGTTCTTGGCATCCTGGAGCTTCCTTTCCTCATGGTATGTTCTAATGCATTCTTTCTTATTTGATCCTTTATTGCTTCGGTTGGCCTTGTCATGCTTTGTTAAAGAGGAACAACAAAATGGAGATGGTTTTATGTTATTATTTTATTTCTTGGTGTATGATTATGTGACTCATAAAAACAATTGCCTTGTATCTTGAAAAATTATGGAGCCATACTATGATGCAGTATCCTGTAGCTACTGTTAATAGCTACGGGTACTGTTTCTAGAGGCAAATATGTAATATTTTGAGGATACATCATTCTACATACTCTGTGTGGTGATAACTATGGTTGAATTCTTCTTGAAGATGTGAGAAAATACAAATATTTTGTATTGCTTCTGACATTCTAATTTATCTACACTTTCATTTTCAGACAATAGAGAAGAGTTTAATACTTTCATGTGGCCGAGGGGGGTTACTGCTGATCAAGGCATGTACTCATTGAACCTCCCATCACTTGGTACGGGGCCTTGGATCCAGCAGAGGCATGAAACATTGCTGTTGGGAAGTGAGTTTGATCAGTACCAAGCCATGTGCCCTCTAGCTTTTCAGGACATACGATGTGGGGATATTCTGAAGCAGCAATTTCTACAAAATCAACAACCAATTCAATTTCTTCAACAATCCTGCACACCCAGTTCACTATTCAAGCTTCAAGACAATCAACAGCAGATTGTTAATCCTCAACCACAATGCTTAACAGAAAACCATAGACATCCGGTCCCATACCAGCAGTTGCAGCCGCCACATACCGAACAACAAAAGCAGCTGCCTCAAGAAGCAAATGTTTATACACAGGCATTTACAATGAATAACAATCATGTGCAGCGACAATCTGCTTTGCCCTCTCCATTATTTGAAAACTCAACCATTCCTGATTCTAGTTTAAATTTCTCCTCAGTTCCCACACCAATTTCTGACCAGGATATCTTAGGATCTGCTTACCGTGAAGGAAATGTCGGTGGTTCCAACTATTCACGACTCAATCAATCCATGATAAGCCATCCTGGTCAGCAATCATGGGAACTAAATTTTACGAAGTCACAAATGATCTCTTTTGATGGTGCAGCTCTCCTTTCATCATTTCCTGCTAAGAACAGTACTGTGGGAAATGATAATTTCACAGATACCCAGACTTGCACCCTTTTTGGTTTTAGCAAAGATTCCTCCTCTCTGCTAAATAGTGCATTATCGAATTCAGGAACTGTGAATGATGTGTCAACAATGCCATACACTAATTCGTGTTTCCAGAATTATTTTTATGGGTATCTAGATGACTCGCCTAGCTTACTACAAGGTGCAGGAGAGACTGATCCGCAGTCCCAAACCTTTGTGAAGGTAAGAGCAAAGTTTTTAGCTGCATCAAATGCCCACTTGCCAGCAACATATCAGCAAGATACAAGCCAACTAGAATGGCTGGTATGTGCTGGCATAGTGCTACGTCAGATTGCCCTTTCCAAAGCACCATTTGCACTCAGCTGTAGATAAGGTGAATATTCTTTTTTTCTGTTAACCAAAGATACTCTGTTTTCTCTTATAGGTTTATAAGTCAGGATCGGTTGGGAGGTCTCTAGATATCTCCCGGTTCAGCAACTATGAGGAACTACGCGAGGAGCTGGGTCAGATGTTTGGTATCGAGGGTCTATTGGAGGATCCTCTTAGATCAGGCTGGCAGCTTGTATTTGTCGACAGGGAGAATGATGTGCTTCTCCTTGGAGACGACCCATGGGAGTAAGAAATTACTTGAAACATTTAAATATTGTTTAGTTACAAAGTACCACAGTGGTAGATGCATATGCAATTACTTGTCAATCTACCCTATGTTTTCATGTTTCAATATTTAGAATGAACTAAATTGTGTGTATCAACCTTCTGTATTTTTTTTCGAGGTTGAACACCAAGGTGTTTTGGTGAAAGGATGAAATGTGCTTCCTTCGATGGTCTTGCTAGGAATCAGCAAGATTCTAGTGAAGACGAAATTAGGGAGCATCAGTTATGTCTCATTTTGTCAAGGATATGATCAAGAAACATCTGTCCAAAATTAATAATACAAAAAGATGCAAATATTCTTAGGAGTATAGGACAACTTCCCAACCAATAGTTTTTGTTGGAGCTCCATGTCAATGTTAGGGAATGGAGAGTTCATGTTATATGATCTCTTTCTTTTTTTATCTCTTTACTAAATCAATTTTGGTTTTACATTTGTTTGAATTAGATGTTTAGCTAATTCAATTCTTCTTCATGTTTGAAGATTGTATTGCTTTGCATTATCATTAGTCACCTCTTTTATTTTATTTTCTCCTGATCCAGATTTCTCGATTAAAAAATAATCCAGGAATTATTTTCTATCTGCTGTACCTATAGGCATTTTTGTTTATGCTTTTGCATATGAAGGTTAAGACAATTTATTCATCTTTCTAGTTTGGATGTGCCCAGGAAATAGAATACTCCTCGGGTTCAACTGGAACCAAGGACAAAGAGGCATGCACTCATTTCCTCAGGTTTAACAAGCAAGACAT
This sequence comes from Musa itinerans, assembly GCA_001649415.1. Taxonomy (NCBI): domain Eukaryota; kingdom Viridiplantae; phylum Streptophyta; class Magnoliopsida; order Zingiberales; family Musaceae; genus Musa; species Musa itinerans. The sequence goes on from LVTN01000730.1 coordinate 96,123, forward strand.
TAAGGTCGAAAACTGGAAGTGAAATTCCTGATTTGAACATTCTAGGTGTCATGGTAAATGAAATGCAGAAAGAAATAGAAAGTGATTACTCCCTTAGAACTAGTTCAGTATGACCTGTACTCAAGTTCATCTCTTCTGCCTGTGTTTACTTGGCAATTTTGCCACCTTGCATGTGAAAAAATATTGGCCAGCTTTTCTCATTCTTGTCATTTAAGTCTATTTTTTGGAAGGGAAGGAGAGGGTCTTAAAAAGGTTCATCAACTGAGGGCCACTAAGATGTGTCACTTGTTTTGAGATTAGAAAGAACTTCATTCTATAATATTTTTGTTAAGAATTTTTTTATCTATTAGAAGTCATTTTCCTTCAGCTGTTCGAAAATAAGTCGGCCAATTAAGGGATTGATTTATACAGTAGCTGAATTAATCTTTCTAGTGACATGGTGTGTATCCTGTCCGTGCTTTCTGTTGCTGATGCAATTTGGCCATGTATTTTGCCTTGACACGACCATATAACATAGGCTGACATGCAGATCACTGAGCCATGCGGTGATATGAGCAAATTCCAAAATTCTTTTCTAGTTCTTATTTTGGAGTTCATATTGCCCTTTAGGGTGCCCGTTGTCCACAGTAAATTTACATAGAAGATCATACGTTTGTTTTTCTTGTTTGTGTTATTTTGTACACCTGTAGTTTATTGTAGCATGAGCCAACATTATTTGTTGCCTTGTTTAATAGTTATGATTTCACTCCCATAGATCAACAAGATAAAGTTCAATAAGATCGGCAGCCATTTATCAATTGGATTTGGCAAGGGGCACTTATCCAATGTACAACATGCTGTGTCTGCTAGGTAGTTGTAAGTCATGGTAGCTAAACATAAAATCAAGCACTTGCAGGTCTAGTATCACTAAGGTAGGCCAATACCACCAGTATAATGTTAGGTTCAGGTTAACATTAAACCTTCATGCAACTGTCAAATGCCTCCTCTACAATAAAATCCATGCAAGTACTCACAGAATAAACTTTCTCTGAGTCAGTACTGAAAATACTAAGCTTGGTGTTCTGTCATTCCAGTTAGAATTTGTCTGCATAACTTATCACTACCCAGTAAATATGCTTCCTGCCAATGTCAATACATTCATGTTTGCCAGAAATGTAAATGCTTGTGCTTTATGGATTCTATAGAAGCAATAAACATATGATATCAAAATTGAACATAAAAATGAAATATCTGTACGTCCCATCATGATGTTTCTTTGCATAACCCACTAAAATCAGTTACCTGTTTAAGCACAGTTCTCAGTCCAAACTTTGTAACTTAGTGAATGGCAGATAACCTGTCCGGATTTGAGTATGTTAAAATGGAGTTTAAGGCCATTGCTGTCTATGTAATTGCATAGGTTGGAATTTAAGTTTTTATTGTTTAACTGGACATTTGACATTACAATGCAGGTCCTTTGTGAATAATGTTTGGTATATCAAAATACTTTCACCTGAGGATGTGCTGAAAATGGGAAAACAGGGAGTTGACTCTTTCTGTTAGTCCTCACTGAAGTTCAAGGAACAAGGGTATGTTCTATAGATAAGTGTTGTTGCATGTTATATTGGACATTTGTAAAAACTACTGTTTCTGCTTTGAATCTTCTTATTCCGTGTCGTTGTTAGTGGTATTGCCTACAAAGAAAAACTTGATAGGTATGCTCCAATTGTTTCTATAATCGTAAACTTAGATAAAGTTTTTGGATAGGGAAAACTGTGATATTTATAAGTTGGATGATGGATTGCATTGGAATTTATGCCATGGCAGGATTGTTGTTAGTTACTCGGGTTTATACCTTTTGGGTCATGTTGTTCAGAAATCATTTTAGTCAGAGTTGCTAGCCAATGGATATATTGAGTTGTTTTACTCTGCTGATGTTGTCAAATTATGTCTCAACATCCTTCCACTAATTATTGCCATTATTGTCCTTTTTTCTTAAACTTGCTGTAATTGACTTAGAATTTGACAATCATTGTATACCATATTATATTGTGTAAAAGTGATATGCCAGCACACACCAAGTACTTCCATGTTGTACTGATTTTAGAAGGAGTCTGCGAGGCCAGTACCAAAAAAATTAATATCTTGATTTAGTTTCAACAATTGGATCTTTTGATAGTTAATAATGAAAAACAATAAAATGGTCGGTTAAGGTTGCGCTTGCTCATAAACTTGGTATAACTGAGCCAGCAGTGGGGTTTGCTGATTTTTCAGTTCACTAGACTGACTGGATTATCATATGAAGAAAGACTTCAGAAAACTTATCGTTGTTTGGCAGTTGGTCGGATTGTGTTGACACGCTGCAATGCTAGTAAAATAGGAACCACCAGAGGACATTGGTGTTATGTAGTGTTTGCATAGTAGTTCAGCAAGATCTGATCTTATTTTCTGGCTGTGCAGGTCACACTCCTATGCAGCTCTCAAGTGGCACTCTCGACGACTCCCATGATTTTGTTGTTCTGGTTATTCTGTATGATGTGCAAGATCTATGAATTGTACCTCGGAATAACTGGGTCTTTGCGACATGTTTGAAACTGGATGAATAAACTAAATATTTACTGTGACTGTAATCCTTATTACTAGGACTTATCGATATGGTTGAACAAGTATCGTCTTGGTTTGTTTCCTTGTATAACCACTACTTGTTTTGAGTTAGCAACCTTTGGCCTGCAGTTCCAACTTGTCTTGATGTTTCTTTTCTAAATGTTATAGTTTTCATAATGACAGTGGTATTAGGAAGACTGCTTGGATGGTGATGAAGCTGGGCACACTCAAAATGCAAGTTACAGTGATTCTCGATGATCCATGTCCGATAGCATCTTGATGGAGCTCAGCACCAAATTGATGACAGGTTTTCTTTTTGTTTTATTAATAGTTCATATTGCTCAATTGATGACAAGGCCTGACAGCTGTCTTATATATGCCAGACTGAATGAGAACCTTTTAGCGCCCAGCTATCTCATCCATCCGTCTCTTTTACCCAACCTTAGCTCCATTGCAGATGCTCCTAGATATGAAAGCACCTGTCAGCGACGTTTTCGAAGCTAGCAAGGCCCTGAGCAGGGTGAGAGCCTGCAAAACCATGACCCACCTCGTCTCTTATGCGCAGCTGACGAGTCTCCCAGCAGGCTGTAACTTCATCCATGGCAATGGTCGTTCGACTTGACTGTCACAGCTGAAATGCTTTGCAAGTTTAGGGTTCGGAAGCCTCTCTTCGCATATTTGGGATTACACAAAATAATAATAGTACATTCATCAGACCCTTATAAGTCAATTATAATCATTGTCCACTTCCGATGTAGAATTAATTAGGGGTGTTACAATCTTCCTCACTCAAAGGCTTGACGTCCTCGTCAAGACCCAACATAACCTAGATCAAAATCCTAACATAGTAATACACTCATATCCTTATAAGTTAATTATAGTCATACACTCATCATCCTTATAAGTTAATTATAGTCATACACTCATCTGGTTCTTACCGAAAATGTAAGGGAGATGAAGAGCAAATCAATCAACGAAATCTCGTTTCACTTCAGCATACGACACCTTGTTCTTTACTGCGATGACCTTCATGTCAGCTTCCTTCTTGATCTCGTATGGTCTTTTAACCGAAGCTTGGGGATCATGACTCCCGTTCTCAGTTGTGGTTTCACATCGAACGGCAAAGGTCTCGGCCCAGATGCCTCAGCTACATTATTTTACAACAGCATATCTGTGAGTGGAGTCCTGGAGATCAATGATCGCCTCAGAAGCTGCAGAACCTGCATCAGCACAGAACAGGGTAAACCTTGCAATCATTAAATCGGAGAAAGAAGTTAGTGCTTGCTTAAATACCTCGGTACGACCAATCTTCGCCAGCTTCTGTTCCAGGTTGCTCCATTCGCTGATGCAAAGATTGTGGAAGCAATCAGGAGAAGTCGTCCACAGGGGCTATTATATATGCCAGACTGCATGAGAACCTTTTAGCGCCCAGCTATCTTCATCCATCCGTCTCTTTTACCCAACCTTAGCTTCATTGCAGATGCTACTAGATATGAAAGCACCTGTGTTTTCGAAGCTAGCAAGTTCCTGAGCAGGATTACACAGAATAGTAGTAGTACATTCATCAGACTCTTATAAGTCAATTATAGTCATTGTTCATTTCTGATGTGGGACTAATCAAGATGTTACAATCTCCTCCAATCAAAGGTTTCTCGTGAGTTCACTAACTCCATCCACGAGTAGCTCTTTCCTGACATCATTGATCAAAATACTTAAGTTGAAATTGATAATAATATACTCATCAGATCCATAAAAGTTAATCATAGTCATTGTCTATTTTCAATGTATTCAATGTGGGACTAATTAGGGGTGTTACATCGGCCCAAATACTAATGCTGGTTCTTACCGAAAATGTAAGGGAGATGAAGAGCAAATCAATCAACGAAATCTCGTTTCACTTCAGCATACGACACCTTGTTCTTTACTGCGATGACCTTCATGTCAGCTTCCTTCTTGATCTCGTATGGTCTTTTAACCGAAGCTTGGGGATCTACTCATCAGATCCATAAAAGTTAATCATAGTCATTGTCTATTTTCAATGTATTCAATGTGGGACTAATTAGGGGTGTTACATCGGCCCAAATACTAATGCTTTGGAGCATACCGGAAATGTAAGGGAGATGAAGAGCAAATCAACGAAATCTCGTTTCACTTCAGCATACGACACCTTGTTCTTTACTGCGATGACCTTCATCGTATGGTCTTTTAACCGTTTACTGCGATGACCTTCATCGTATGGTCTTTTAACCGAAGCTTGGGGATCATGACTCCCGTTCTCAGTTGTGGTTTCACGTCGAACGGCAAAGGTCTCGGCCCAGAGGCCTCAGCTACATTATTTTACAACAGCATATCTGTGAGTGGAGTCCTGGAGATCAATGATCGCCTCAGAAGCTGCAGAACCTGCAGCAGCACAGAACAGGGTAAACCTTGCAATCATTAGATCGGAGAAAGAAGTTAGTGCTTGCTTAAATACCTCGGTACGACCAATCTTCGCCAGCTTCTGTTCCAGGTTGCTCCATTCGCTGATGCAAAGATTGTGGAAGCAATCAGGAGAAGTCGTCCACAGGGGCTATTACCAAATCTTCCCCTACAACGAATCTGGTGCCTCTGACGAACACACCCTGTTCACGAGATCTAACTGAAGGCAGCATATCTTGCAAAAAGTAGTACTTCCTTTTGCTGTCCAACCGGAGTTGCTCGCTCATGTCTTTACTGTTAGGTTTATTGTGGTCCCTTTAATGATTGGATAAGATAACTGATTGGATTCCGTTAAGATATTTTAGCCAATAGATTGAAATCTTCTGAGATCTTATCGTAGACCCTCTGCTCTCTAAGGGGAAGAGTGCGCGTTATAATACATACAGTTGAGGGATTTCAGTTATTCTCCTCGACTCTCTCGCCAAAACCCTCTCCCCAAAAATCCATCAAAGGATAGGAAGAGAGGAGAAAGGGTCTACTCTTGTACTCTTTCAGATTGCGCATGATTGGAACGGTCGGATTAAAAACGGTGCTTGTAGCTATCTTGGATTAAAGACGATGCTTAGCAGATCAACGGGATCTCTGAACATATGACATCAAAAGGTACGCATCGTATAATTAGATCTATGAATTTGATTTCAATCCTGATATTTAGGTTATTTCTGTATTATTGACATAGCATAATTATAGAGCTCAGTCATGTCTTTACCACACCGGCATTTGGAGTTGGGGTAATAGTTTGACAGACAGTGAGAATAGAGGCGGCAGTCCTTGTGATGAACAGGCGTCGTGAACTTCATCTGTGTCGTCGATGTTGACCTTCAGGCTCTTGCATTCAGTTGCAGATGCATTCCTCGGAAAAAGCAGCATCTGCCTGCTCGCCTCTTGCTTCGGGTACTGCTTATTGAGGCACTTGCCCTCCCGTAGAGCTTATCCATGCAACCCAGGGAAGGTTGCTGGTCTGTTGTTAGGCGAACGATAGTTCCATTTGGCAGTGTGAGGAAGCTGAGGAGGACGTCCACGAAGTCCTTATCTGATTCAACGAACGTAACATGTTTTTTTGGCTTTGTCGACGAAGAGCTTCCAGGTAAAGGGTTTGACGTCCGCCATGATATATTCTCGTTGTCGCAGGCCTCCTATTATACTGTCACCTTGTTGCACCCACAACTCCAAGAGACACATCACATAGTTTGCCGCATTATGGAGAAGTCGAAGCAAATCCATTGAAAGCTTAAATGCGCAGAAATCTAAGGATTTATTGGCTAAGACCACTTGCATTAGTGTGAGAGACATTTGATATCCAGTCAAAAGAATTACATTTGAGAAATTTGTGGCATCTATTGATACAAAGCTCCATCAAAGCACTCATAAAGATCCCAGTGAAGTTTACTGAAAGTTGCTGCAGCAATAAATCTCAACTGAAATTAGGTTGATAGGCTTTTAGTATGATTGCATCGCATCACACAAGAACATTTATAAAGGCACATATATCCTTCATTATCAACCTAATCAGTGTTCAACTTGAAATAATCAATCGTCATCGGAATAGATAGCTTCGAAAAGCATGCATCAAGTAGTCGGGTCCTCGACTTTGTTGATGGACTTGCGGGACGCAAGAAACAGGAACCAAGCAGAGCCCTTTACTCCTCAGATCAACCTCTGCCTCTGCTTTCTCCTTCTTGCTCATCTCTCCCCAGGAACTGTGATCCTGAAACAGAGGAACAGGCTTCTCACAGTGTCTAAAAGTCCTTTCATTCTGCAATAACATTCAACTGGTTTATTGTAGTACCTCGATTTTACTTGACTTCATGTACGAGTTACTGAGCAACTGCATGGAGGCACAAGAACTGCTCAGTTCATGGATTCAAGACTGCTATAGCATGCACATGTATATGACTGGCAGATTTCAGCAGTGCAACAGTCATTTGTTGAATAATTATGGCCATTCTGGAATATTAATGCAGTGACCATTTACTTTACAGAAGATGGGATCATCGAGAAGTTTACAGAGTTACCTGTATTTGCTCTTGCAAGACCTTGATACAGTTAATCGCTTCACTTAGCACCGATGCAGTGTCGGTCTGCAATTGGACAAGAGAATACATGGGAATAAGGTCAGGTTTTGTAGTCTGGATATGAACATGTATTGCCTGAGTAGTAACCTTTCCAAAAGGCGACACAAGTTGCTGCAGTGTAGTGATTTTATCTGTCATCTTGACCTTGGGTGCCTGCAATTGGTTGTGCAGAGCATCATATTAGCACATTCCGAGAATTACTTGCTTTCATCGATTTCTTTGCCATCCTAATTACTCAGTTAAATGAACAACTAAACGTCAGAAGAAGATGGACAGAATTTTCTCTTCTTGCCGTACCTGAAGAGACGAAACTGTGGTGTTCTCATGCTTGGACTTCTTTAGTTGTGTCTGTGAATTCTCATCAGATCTCTTCTTTTTTCCTTCGGTTGTCCCAGTACTTTTCCCATGTTCTCTACTCTGTAAGGAAAACAAGGACTTTACCTTTTAGCAGAAGGAAAATAATAGGAGTTGATCACACAAAAACAATCAGGAGAGAAGTGTAGCATGCTTACAGATGAACCATCATGTCCTTGTATCCTGCCATAAGATGAATCCGAACCTCTCAAGTAGGACCTCGAGGGTCGTAATTCCGTTGATGGCCTGTTTACGCGATCACCAAAAGAGATAAGGTCCGACAAACTGCTAACACCAAACTGGTATCCAAAGCCATTATTACTGGGTGGAGGTAGAAAAGCTGTGGGAGCTTCCATGTCTCGATGCTCGCTCTCTCCTCCGATATTACGGCCGTAGGGCGGTTTATAACTTGTACTTCTTTCTCTTACCGATTTATTACCGGGATATGATGGTGATGTAGGAAGTTCATGCTTGATAGGAGCGATCCTTGAAGTAGAATACTGGACCATAAAAGGTGTCATGGGAGAACTCCATGGTGATCGTGCAATATGTTGATCGAGCTGAGGGGTTCTTTCATCTTGGTTTGTGCTTCCGTTGTAGCTGCTCGAGTGTTTCTCGAATGTGTTCAGTGAGAGAGGATTTGGGAAGTCGAAACTAGCGTCCAACTTCTTCGGGTAATCACAAGCAGGGTTGGACATCCGATTCCTCCTCGATGGACCCTTAGAGGTCAGCATTTGGAGGAAGTTGTCTCCGTCGCCGTGGTGGTTGTGCATGTCTCCGCCGCTCCCAACATTTCTGCGGCATCCAGATTCCATGCTTAGCTCTTAATTTCTCGTCATAAGAAGAATGTTTTGCATACGATGTAAAAAACAAAGATCAATAAGCAAGCTAGTCATCATTTGGAGTATCTCTTAAAGAACAGGGTCCCTGTCACAAGAATCTTAGTCTTTTCGCACCATAACTTCATCTAAAGAGTTTGATTCTTCCCCACTAGGATCAATCATGGACATGGGTACTAGCCATAATACTTACAACAGGACTTGGTTCCATAGCTGGTTCTCCACTCGCTCTCCTGAGAGATAGCTGTTGGCGAATGAACTGCTGTCGGAGATGCAGAGGCCCTCATCGCATGATGATGAAATGGAGCGGTGGCTCGACTGAGGCCACTGGTTGATGGCGCTCCAAGTGGAGGGGAAGTCGTCATGGATCTCCCACCGGCTGTTGGCTGAAACCGACGAGCTAGCCACCGAGGTTTCCGAGGCTTCTTGTGCCATGGCAGGAGCGCATGTAGACACCGAGATACGGCCTTCCGTCGGCTTTATGGTCGGAAGAAGATGGTTGCTTGTAAAGGAGATTATAGCTATTGGCATGACATCAGTCTGCAGCCATTTATGAGCTGAATTCTGAGCAAAAGGTATGTAGGAAAGTGGAGGCAAACAAGTATGCCTATCCTCGTGTTCTTTCCACTGAGGTTGTGTAATTGGAGGTGGTGGCTCCCTCTAATCTCTCATGAGGGATAAAGGAAGCAGTTCTTCGTCCAGCTGATCATTCTCTCATGTGGATGTTAAGACTTCAATTGAGCTAATCACATCTTGGTTGTACCATCGTTAAGGTTAGGATCTTCCTAGTACCCTGAACTCGAAAAGATGGCTTTCTATGTTGATGGGTTTTAGCACGTAGGAGAGCTTCTGATCTCTTTTACTGCTGACAGCGAAAGACTTTGTTCTTCATCGAGTGGAAGAATGATTCTAAGTCGTAGTCCTTTGAAATCCATTTTCTCAGCAGATCTAGTATCGATGCATGAACAACTTAAAAGATCATATTCTGTGAAGACTGACAACAGCAGCAAAATTATGGTGCAGTGACCATCATGATTTTGCAGTACTGGAGGACAAATATGAACCTAAAGGCAAAAATCATGTAGAAGCTAAGGAGGAGGTGTAGACAGAGAAAGAAGGACAACAGAGCATAGCAGCAAGATGAATTTAGCACTGATGAATGCAACTACATCTAACTGGAATCTAGGATTAGTTTTCTCTGCTCCTTACTGCTATCGAACCGGGAAGAAGACACAGAGAGAATGTGACTTGGTAATTGCCCTGCAGCTTAAGTTTCGCTTTTGTAGATCAAGTATACACTGGAGTCTATAACCCCATCACCTTGCAAAGGTTATCTAAGTGTCATATTAACTTCACCATGGAAAGGAATACTCATCCTTCATCCATCTTTCTCCCAAAATCTATCATCTTTCTCTTTGAATTAATGTTGATATTTATATTCTATGCTTGCTTAATCCATGACATATGGTGGTGCATTTATTTGTAGGTGTGGTGGCTCCCCACAATAATCAAATTTCCACTAGAATTCCCTCTCAGTGTTCACTCACAGAGCTTTCCCTTTCTCTTGATGCACCTTTCAACCCCTCATGAACCTCCACCGATCAAATACATGCAGGTTCTTCTCCATTTAATCAAAATTCATGAGTGATATTATTCTAGAAACATATGTGCCACGACGAAGAATGCTTCCCCGTTCCTATCCTTATCTCATTCTTTACCTTTCATTTCTTCTTATTCCCTATTTAGATGGGTAAGAGCAGGACTATAAAATCTCCATTAAGGGCAAAGAACCAACATGTTCTCTATATTCACCTAAATATAGAATTATTATCAAAATTAATTAATAATAAATATATATATATATTAATTTAGTGGTTAATGTTAGAATATTGAAGTTATAAATATTAGAGTCTATTAAAATAATTAAAAATTTTAAAAAATATTTTTTTAAAAAAAATAATATTTTACACGTCTATGTATAAGAAGCACGCACTTAAGACTAGCTTAAAGGTATCTTTTTAATTTTCCATAGAACACCCTTATTTTGAAAAAAAAATAAAATGATATTTTATAAAAATAATTATTTTACCTCTATCGGCCGCCGTCGTCCTCCTGTCGCTTGATTAGTCTGAGAAAACCTTGTGCACTGTGTTCTCATTGACTGGTTAAATGTAAGTATAACAAGACAAGACAGAATGAGAATGGCTCAACCAGCAAAAGGCATTTGCTCGAAAGGAAATGAGTTCTTTTCGAGTGCTTGTACACGCCAAATCTATAGACCTCATAAATAAGTCCTATAAACATAACTTTTCTTATCAAAGATAAGTAACATCAACACCAAGCCAAATAACTCGTAACATCTTCCATGGATGCTAAAGTAACCAAAAGAATAACGAGTCCATTATCTCACTTAGTGGTTGCCAACAGCCTCTTTTGGAGCAGGATGAGATAAGTAATAGGAGGGGAGAACTCGTTTACTTAACTACTAACAATCTAATGCTAATGAGATCTACATATAATCCATGTCGACACTGCATTTGCCAATCATCTAAAGGCTGTCGAGTTGTCGATGTCCCTCCCTCTCTCTAAAAGCCACAGGAATTCTCCTTTCTCTTCCATACTTTTTCCTCTCTTCATTCTCTATCTCTATCTACCAAAGGACAAGCAAGCAAGCAAGCACAGGTTGGAGTGCAACTCCGCCTCTTCCCACTAAGGTTGTGGTGGGAATGGACGGTGACAAGAATGGTTTCATATGAAGACCGAGGAGGCAGGTGTCATTTCCTGGTTGACCTCGGAGTGCAGGAGAACGAGGGCGTAAAGGTCTTGCTTGGTGGGTTGTGTTAGATGAAGGGAAGGCCATGTAGGGGGTTTGTCAAAGAGGTCTGCTGCTCTTGGAGTGCGTTGGCAAACACTAGAGAGTGGTGGAGAACCAGAAGGTTGTACTGTGTTTGGTTTATGCACTTTGTTGGAGACTCTTTTTCTCTCTCAGGAGACATTCACTATTGACTACCTGAGAATCTATACACAAAAAAGTTTCTGTAGTCTGCTACCAAAATCAAAACAAGGATAAAAAAAAAGGGATGTGTGATGTAGAAGAGTGCTTTATATATTTTCTTTAAATTTTATTATTCTTGTAAAATAAGAAAAAAGGATTTTCTTGGTGAAGATAGATAGTGGATCCAATAATTACATAAATCATCTTTTCACTATCTTTTAAATTTATTTTATTTTTTTATTATAAAAAATTATTTATCATAATACCTCAATCGAAAAGATCATTTGAGATAGAAAGACGAATGTCTTGTCTACATTATATAATATACAACGACATGAGTTGAGTTATTTTGACCATAAATAATAATGCATGGTAATATTTGAATATGTTGACTAATTTAATTGATAAAAAAATTATTCTGACTTAAATCCAAATTTTGATAGTGTTATAAGATCTCAATTTAAATCCTGTCTTCGTTATTGACAAAGCTTCCTCATCGCATCCCGTTGGCACCATTTAAGTTATCATGGGCTATAAATAAGAGAATGAAGGCCCAAGTCGTCGTAGCCCATAAACCCATCGCATCCAAAAAGGAAAAGAAATAACAAAAAAAAAAAAGAAAACATGAAGGAAATGGCGGTCTTCCCTCGACGCCATAATAGTCGAACGGCGAAATCCCCAGTGCACCCCATCTCCCCACCTCTTCCCCCTTCTCTCGCTTTCTCCTTTGTTCCCTCGTGGAACCCCAGGAGCCTCCGCTAGGGTTTGTATCCCCACCGCTCGATCCCTCCTGAACCCTAGCTCGATCGCCGCCTCAACCCGATCACATGAAGCGCGCCTTCGACGAGATATCCGACGACGAGTGGGAGCGCCACAGTTTCAGGCCCTCGAGAGTCCTCAAGAGAACGAAGACCCCCTCGCCTCCCCCCATCGAATCCTTTGCTTATCGTCCCAAAGCCCTCGGCGGCTACTCCAGTTCCAACGCCACCGGATCCTTCGAGAGCCCCGTCAATTTGGACGACGACGATGAGGAAGAGGACGCGGAGCTGAAGGTGGTGCGGCCGCCGCAGGGCGGTGGACGGGGCCGGCGGTTCGTAGTGGATGAAGATAGTGAGGCGGGGAACGCAGTGGAGGTATTACAAGTCCGGTCTACTACGGCTGATGACGAGGAGATTTCTTGGACGGACGAGGATGACGTAGAGGCCTTGTCGGAGGAGGCAGTGGTTACGGCTGAGGAAGAGGAGGTAGAAGAGGTGGATGTTGTCGGCAAAGCTCTGCAGAAGTGTGCAAAGATATCGCTGGCACTGAGACGGGAGCTGTATGGTTCGTCGGTTTCCAATTGCGATAGATATGCCGAGGTCGAAGCTTTCTCCAGTAGGATTGTCACTCAGGTACTTGTTCTACTATTCTGTTGATTAAAAAATTCAAGTGATATTTATTTAGCATCCTTTACTTTATAATTTACTCGTGTTAATATGTTCCTTTTGGATGGTGTCATGTTTAGGAAGATATAGACGCTGTATTTTTTGATGAAGAATCGGACTTTGAGCCAATTTTGAAGCCTTATCAGCTTGTTGGTGTAAATTTTCTTCTACTGTTGTACAGGAAAAATATTGGTGGAGGTAAATTATTTTATACTGGCATCCATTCGATTTAATTCCTCTTGAGAGATAGTGCTTCAAGGAACTATCTTGATAAGAATTTTTTTTTATGTGATTTGAACTTTTATATCTAATTTTAGAGGAGACTATGGACATTCTTTGTATTTAACCTGAATCAGAAGGTTTATGGATAGGATTGGTGTACTATTTTTAATGCATTGTAGAGTTTTTGACAATTTACTTTTAGTTAGAATGAGTATCTTTCAGCAAAATATCCATAGATGTTTGTTAGAGAGAGAGAGAGACTACATGATACTTCAGCTTTGTGATTCTCTGTTTGACTTTTGGGAGTTGCATGATGCTCACCCCTGAGTTCTTTTAAATGATAGAGAGAATCTGGACTTGTGACTTTCAGATTCGACAGAGAACTTTTAGATTATTCCTTAGGAATAAAGTTATTTGAGATAGTCAAACACGGTTTAAAGTTCAAGGATTAAACTTGGTTTTAGCTTGATTATCAGAAAGATTGATGCCATGCATTACGAAGCAAATAAATTGAGATGCATATCCATGGTCTTGGATGGTCCAATACTAATCATAATTAAATTATTTGAAGAAGCCTCTAGTAGTGTATGTGGTGCACAACAAGCAGATACCGTAATTGATCTTTCACTTTTCCTGCTTTGTCTAGAGCTTTTTGAAGTGGTCATTCATTGGCTGATTGCACTTATTTGAAGTTGTTATAAAAAATAATTCAAGTTTCTTGCTAAGTCATTAAAGATTGCCTTGATAATGGTGACCCGAGAAGTTATTACTTTGTTGTTAAAAAAAAAAAAAGCTGAAACTTTTTACCTTTGTTATGTTCTTCATGTTCCCATTGCTCAATCTTCATTTCACCATATATCAATGATCCATAGGGAATGATCTTGTTGATTGGCATGGCCATATCATTGAAACTTGGCAGGTAGCTAGTGTATGCGGATCATTCCCATGGTGCTTGATGACAGCAGATGGTGGATTACAGCTTAAAACCTGGGGTCGTGTAAAAGTTATAGCATTGTCTACTAATTTTCTCTCCACACAAAAGAGTAGTAGCCATTGCCGATGATGGGCACAAAAATGAAACAAAAAGAGCAGACATAAGAGGAAGTGAGTTTTTCTTTTTTTTCTTTTTGTTTCTCCTTTTGTTGGGGATCAACAACATCACTTGAAGTCCATAGTCATTTTTGTTCGGTACAAATATTTTGTTGGTTGCCATATACCTAGCCCAAGCTCCCTTCCTATGAGACTGGATTTGGCAAGGAAAATATAACTTTGCTTGTACAGAATGAGAGTCAAATGGTGTTTACAGATTTATTCCTTAATGTTCTGATAGTTATCCTTTTGCCCATCTTCAGACCTGACACACTAACTGCTGCAATCAGTTTTTTCTGAATGTGGAAAACTTGCTACACTTTGTTTAGACAAAGTGAAGTGAAGAGTGTTGGAAATGGACTGTGACAAGAAAGAAATGGAAAAAAAGAAATATAATAGACTAGCAGTTGATTTTATGTGATGACCTTGTTCTCTAGCTTTTGCTGGTGACAAACAATGTGTGTTTTGAGTGGTGGCATATTTGGTGTGGTCAGAAGTTATTGAAGAGTTGGAACATCAACAACAAAAGGGTCTTTCTGCTAGTTCTAATAGTTTCCTTTTCCCACTTCCCAGCACTATATTGCTTTATGAAGGATCCCATGTCCCAAGACCTGTTTGAAGACTGTATAGAAGGCCCCCCCCCCCCCCTTATAGAACCTCTTTACATTTCTATCTTTTTTTTTTAATCTCTACTGATCTCCCTGTTTTATTTGGAGCATGAGCAGCAACCAATCTATATCTTAAGTCAAGATTGAAACTTTTGACCATGGACAACTTACCTTCCCTGGCTTACTGTTATGCAAAATGTGAATATTGGATTGTCTATGGAGCTGAAAGAGGTGATGACATCATATGAGCACCTAATTGTCAAGCCTAAATATATTTATTTGCAAAAAGCAAGTGTTTCAAGACCTTTGGTTGACGCATCCGTAGTTGTTGATAATATAAGCTTTATCTAGTTAGTTTGTGTTTGTCGTATTGATGGCAACAGTGGCAAGAATCCACACGATCCCATAGTTTTTTTCTAAATCATTTGTTGATTTAGAAACATGACCTTTAGAATGTTAAGCCAGTTGTCCTTTGTGCTTCTACTTCTGAGCGGTTTTTAGTTGGCTGATTTTTTTTATTAGCTTCAAACTTTCTGATTTTTTTATTGGGTTCAAATTTTCTTTAAGTGTTGATTCCCATGACATGCATGTATGCCTTCTAACGAGTTTTCATGTGCAGCCATCTTGGCAGATGAGATGGGACTTGGTAAGACAGTGCAGGTAGGTTTAGCTTAGTGAAAGTTTGTTACTGCTTAATCATGAGCTGCTTATGTTTGTTTATTGATCTTTTCCATCTTACAGGCTGTAACATATCTAAACCTGCTGAAACACCTGGACAGGGACCCAGGTCCTCACCTGATTGTCTGCCCAGCTTCAGTCCTAGAGAACTGGGAAAGAGAACTGAAAAGGTGGTGTCCATCATTTTCTGTCATCTTATTTCATGGAAGCGGGAGAACAACTTACTCAAAGGAATTAAGCTCGTTTGGCAAGGCTGGCTTGCCTCCTCCTTTCAATGTTCTACTTGCATGCTACTCATTATTTGAACGTCACAGGTGTGTTAGTTGTAACTTTTTGTTTATTTTATCAATATATTACTGTTCAGAATCCATACGATAAGCTTAATAAATATCTTTCCTGTGTCTTCTTTCAGTGCTCAACAAAAAGATGACCGCAGGATATTGAAGCGATGGCAATGGAGCTGTGTGCTAATGGATGAAGCTCATGTTTTAAAGGATAAGAATAGCTACCGATGGAAAAACCTTATGTCCATTGCACAAAGTGCACGCCAACGCCTGCTGTTAACTGGAACACCGCTTCAAAATGATTTGCATGTATGCTGTTTCGTTCCCTCTCCTTTTTTCTTTTGTTCTTTAGTGATTAATCATTTGTGTGAGAGCTAGTCCTTGATGATTTTGTAATAAGTTATTGGTTGATTTTTGTAGTTATTAGCAAACCTATTGCACTAACATGATTCATACACAATATAGGATTCTTAAATTATTTCCTAACCGTATACATGTTGTGCCTGAAATATGCTATTGATAATCATAATTTATGGCACCATTAATGGTAGATTTTCTTGTGTTCTTAATATAGTGCACATGATCACTTCATACTTATAAATGGTGGACATATATGCTATTTTTTATGATCTTGGCAATGTTTGGCTGGACAAATTTTATTGGTGTGGGAGCTAGCCATCAATGAAGTGATATCCCACTACACCCTCGCTAGCCCTAATCCTGTGATGGCTGCACTGGCTCTTGCGGATGATCGCATGATAGCCGGCGTGCGGACCCCTGGCAGAATGTTTTAATTGCCTGCCCCCCCCCCCCCTTTCCTCACCTGCTGCTTTGCCACAGGACAGCCTGCTTTCCCCTTGATAGTCAGCAGTCTGTCAGCTCCTACCACACACACCCTGACAGCCTATTCTCAGCCCTCCATCCAGCTTTGACAGCACCCCTCTCCAGCATAGCCTCCTCTTCACCAAGCATCTTTCTTTGCCCCTGTTCACCTTGTTGCCTTTGGACTTAGCCGGACTCCATTGCCCTTCACCACTACACCTCTCCACTCTATCACCGCAGCACTCCACTAGTATACCTTGCTCTTGCTTTTTGAACTCACCTTTAATTCTTGTTAATACTTAGTAATAGTTGTCTTATTAATAATAGTCTTCTATTGTTAATAAAAATTTTTAATTGTGTTGATTACTAAATTTTCACTGCAGTTATAGGATCTTAAGTCATGGTAGCCATATGTAATAACTCACATTTTATTTTAATGATTGCCTTTATCTTTAGTGATTATCACTATCTTAATTTTTATTTTTATTTTTTTTTATAATTTTATATTGGTAAGCATCTCACTTTTCTCGGGTGAGTGCCTAGCGTCGTGACTGTTTTAGGACCTTGGCACTTAGCATCTTTGACAATATTGAAAGCTATTAAAATTTGGAAATGTGCATGGCATCTTTTCATGGATGGGAGGGCTTATCAAAAGGTGCTTCAGTTCTTGCCTTTACGCTAGGAACTTTGGAAGTCACCATAAGCTAAATGTTGTGTTCCATTAATGTGAGATATTTATGTTTATACCTACTGTCTCTGTTGAGAGGCATGCACATTAGTCTCTTATCCTTCCACAGCCAGTGGCAAGTGATGGATGGTACCTATATATCTTTGTGGAACTCACGCCATATGCTAATTTTTAACTTGTTACATTAGCTGAAGTATAGTTAATGTTTGCATTTGTTCGTCAAGGTTTACTGTCCATTAAAAATGTAATGTGAGGTATATAACACAGGAAAATTGCAAAATACCTGGACAATTTTTGCATTATATAACAGCAATATGTGAAATTATTTTTAATAAAGTTTTATAAGTCTCTCTTCATCTCTTCTTGCATCATTTATCTTAAATGATTGACTTTATTTAGCTGGGGCATATATATGTCTTTCTTTGACACGCTCGTATTTCTATATTTTATCTAATTTTCTTATTTTGTATGTTTTACTTCAGCTCTTTTCATCTTATTTATCAAGAGATGAAGCCTCCTTATCTTTTGCTTTAAACAGCATGCTTTTCTCCCACCTGGACTATCTGTACCTAACTTTATGTTGACTTGTGAATGTTGTAATGATTCTTTCTTATATTTTACAAATTAATCGTATAATTCACAAATTTTGCTCCTGTGTATTTTTGGAACTAAATGCTTTTAGGTTTGCTTATGTTCTGTGGTTAGCACTGATATAACTGATGTGATGATAACATGTATTATGGTGCCTATCTTCACCTTAATATGTAAACCTTGTACCTATCATGATGATGCCTCACCAGCAAGCGGCAACCCATTACATGGTCAGATAGCCATGTTTTATGCAGCATGTTACACCACATACCATGGCATGTACCATGTTGCTAGTTGCTTAACACATTACACAGGCACCTGGTATCTTTATTTTTTAATTTGCTATACTTGTTTTTTTTATCACTATTGTTTATATAATGTATGACTAATTGCTTGGTGTTTTGTGTTTCTGATGTATTGATTAGTATGTTAAAATTGTCACCCTCAATGTCCAGCAGAATTTTTACAAAATGTTAAATAATATATGCAGGAGTTGTGGTCATTGTTGGAATTCATGATGCCCGATATTTTTGCCACTGGGGATGTTGACCTGAAAAAACTATTGAATGCAGAAGATAGCGATTTGATTCCACGTATAAAATCGATTTTAGGGCCATTCATCTTAAGGCGCTTGAAGTCAGATGTTATGCAGCAACTTGTTCCAAAGATACAACATGTAAGCCTTTAGATTGATTTGAATTGAATTTGATCATTTGCATTTTCTGGAAGTTAACTTAGCTGATGAAGACATATCATGTCCTTCCATTCATGGACAACATAACTCTAGCATATTTTACTATAACCTTCATAGGTTCAGTATGTTTATATGGGTTCAGAACAATCAATGGCATATGCCAAAGCCATAAATGAGTACCGTGCAGCTTCTGAGGCTCGTGTTTTGAAGTCTGCCACATGCAAATCCGGTGGTGTTGGTGGTCTCCTCCCCAAACGCCAGATTTCCAACTATTTTATGCAGTTCCGGAAGGTGTTTAAATTTTCTTTGAAATTTACTTTCATTCTCATTTTTGTTGCTGTTCTGAATCTGATGGATGGCATTCTTATGTCAGATAGCAAATCATCCCTTATTAGTTAGACAAATATACAGTGATGAAGATGTTGTTTGTGTTGCTAAAGTGTTGTATCCAAAGGGTGTTTTTGGATTTGAATGTAGCATACAAAGAGCCATTCAAGAGATCAAGAGTTATAATGATTTTGAAATACACCGGGTAATTATTTTTTCCAGTACTTATCTGTTCCTACTTTCTATGGCATCCATAATCAGCTGTTTTAGGACAGTAGTAGATTTTATATTTATTCTGCAATAACTTTTATCTTTGACTGCTTTTAATCAAATGTCTACTACATTTGAAGTTGAGTTTCATTCCCAATATTGCATAAGTTGAAAAAGAACCATTATATCTCTATGTGATGCCATTATTTCCTGAATACCAAGCAAACATGCTATGCTCCACAATGTTCATTAGAAAATTGGCTAAAATGGATTTGTCTCAAATGTAATGAATATGCCTTAGGATCTCATTTTCATGCATGCTTCAACTTTATAAATACTCAGATGTAATTTTGGGATGTCATTTAATGTTATTTACAGATTGATCATTGATAATTCTTGAAGATGCATCCAGTAGGGATGCCAACTAGTGTATTAATTTTAATTCTTGTTCTTATAATTGATTTATGTTTGCTATTACACTACTTGTTCTTATTTCTTTGCCATGCTGTTGTTGTTGTGGGTCCTATAAAGTGATGATGGTATGAGTTGCTTTTGTTCATTCAGTGAGGAAGCATCTACTTTAGCATTTACAACATTTAAGATTTTCAGAGATCATTATGTTAATATGATAATAGTTAATGCATCTAGCCTGCTTTTTACCAAGTTTTGGAACCATAGAACCAGTGGTTATTATTTGGAACACGAGCATGCCATATCTTGTGCCATCCTTTGGCTTGAGTCTGGATTAGCTAGATGTTTAAAACCTTTCGGTTGACAGTTGCTTAATATGCAAACATGGAAAAAGCTATGAATACACTTCATTGAAGACAAAAAGAAGTATTTTATTATCTTATGTGTTTCAAAAAATTAACTGCTCAAGTCTAAAAAGAGACTTTGTTCCTACCATGTAAGGTAAAGAGGGAACCAGGGAAACTACATGCAAAGAACTATACATTAGGTGTTTATAGAGTTAAGATGCAAGCTCGGTTTGATTTGTGGTTTGGACTGAGTCAAGTTGGCGTCCATATGAGTTTAATCCTTTTTCTTTTTTAACACTGCCACACCACCTCACTTTGCAACCCAAGCGAATTTGATGTAACCTAGTCCAACTAAGAAGGATTCAGATTGATGGTGGTTCATTTTCGATGTTCTAGGCTGAGTAAAATTTAATGAAGCAGGAGCTTCTTGCTATTATTTTCAGTTTGTCTCCAGCTATAAAGTTTAGTTGGTTGTTATCTTGATAACTTCAGAAATTCTAAAAAATTTATGAGTCCAATTTTTAGTAGGTGTTGATGTCTAGATATAATTCGATGAATGTGAGTAGTTTCAATAATTTTAGGTTCTAATGTGAAATTTTATTGTGAATAAGGTATTTTTGCCCATCTAGTCTATATTTTCTCTCTTCAATCTTCTTCACTATCTTATTTTACTTCTTGGATTTTATGCATTCTTCCTGCATGTTGTTATTTTCTTCTCATCCTTTCAAGCTCACATATTTTGTTCTGAGACCTTTAGTCTTGCATCTAGCTGTTTCCTTTAATTGTTTTGTTGAGTAACACATTATTAAATCTCGAAATTAGAGGCTTAGGAGCACACCAAGCAATTCTGATGTTTGCAATTTGCATCAAATTTGACTTTACAAAGCCATAACAATACTAAACATGTATGTTTTTAGTATTTTACATGAAAATACTGAATTAATGTGAGCAGTCATGGTTTGTGCAAACTATATATGCATGAAGAACTCTCAAACTCTGTGCATTAATTGGACGTAATCTAGCATCGTTCAACTTTTGTCATTAGTCATTGTCTATAGCCTGATTTGTTGATGCACTATTAGTGTAGGATCAAATATCAACGCTATTGATGTTGCTATACAAAGTCAACATTGATATTTTCTTTTATGGACAATATTAAAGTTGGTTGTGTCATGCATGGCTATTTTCAAATGAATACTTTCAGAACGAGAAAATGGTTATCTAAAATAATGAACAGTTGCATGAATGTCTTTTCACATCTCTCTCACCGTTTCTGCAGCTTTTGATTTCATATGGTAACAATGGTACGAAGGGTGCTTTAACAGATGAACATGTCCTGGCTTCAGCAAAGTGTCAGGTAACTTTTCCTTCTGTTCATCTTGAAATTAAGGTGATTGCACTATGTCATGCTAATTTTAGTTACTGTGATATCTTATAAAAACTGTAAAGGGTGTTCATTATCTTTCACATATTGGTGAAACAAAAACCAATGTGTTGTGGCATCGTGAAGAATGATAATCAAATGTATTTGCTTATCTGAGTTTGATGTATTTTGTCAGGCTTTGGCCAAACTTTTACCTCTTCTGAAAAAGGATGGACACAGAGTCCTGATATTTAGCCAGTGGACCACGATGCTTGATATATTAGAATGGACATTGGAAGTTATAGGTGTCACATACAGACGCCTGGATGGAAGGTACAGTGGTTTGTGCTATTCGTATTATCTAGATTTTAACTTTGTGGTTTTCTTAGCTATTAGTGACTGCTTGTTTCAGTACTCAAGTGCTAGAAAGACAAACTATAGTGGACACCTTCAACAATGATCCATCTATCTTTGCATGCTTGCTCTCGACAAGAGCTGGAGGACAGGGGCTTAACTTGATTGGAGCTGACACAGTCATCATCCATGATATGGATTTTAATCCACAAATGGACCGGCAAGCTGAAGATCGTTGTCATCGTATCGGCCAAGATAAACCGGTTACTATTTACAGGTATGGTTTAAGTTGTTAGTGATGATGAATATTATATGGAGGCTATGGATTTGGAAGCACATGATACTTAGAATTATAATAAAGCAGCTTCATGTTTTCAATTATAAGAATCACGGAGTTAAAGTTAACCAAACAAGCTTGAAACGAAGAGTAAGCTGAGCAGTGGCTGTGCCATTAGCGATGGAGACAAGCTCTATCCTCCTATAGTGATGGAGACAACTCTTTCATTCCTCTATGCAGATGCTGGAAAAAATATCTGATGTAATTTTATTTGGAATCATTGAACTTACTGTGGTCTCAAAAACTTACATTTATGCTTCTTGCTGTTCTGCTCCACAAAATAATTTGGAGAATTTCTTAGGCCCATAAACTTCTGATCAAGGATTTGATAGAACAGACAAAATATGGTTGCCAAGTTGCTAGTAGAAATGTCAGTTTATTCTTAATGGTTTTTCCAGCATTGCATATGTCCCCAGTTTGCCATTATTCACTCGAAAATACTTTGCAGGTTTGTAACCAAGGATACTGTTGACGAGAACATATATGGGATTGCAAGGCGGAAGCTGGTCTTGGATGCTGCAGTGCTCGAATCTGGAGCTGAACTGGACAATGAAAACGATGTACCAGAGAAGACTATGGGAGAAATTTTGTCTGCACTTCTCCTGTGAAGTGACTCACATTTGAGCAGAATCCAATCCGAATGTGGTTCCTGCTATGTTAAGGCTAATTCACAGTTAGTAGCTGATCCATCCTTCTGACAGTTGGAAGGCGCACCACCATGATGTAGGTTCCTACTATCCGATCACTCAAACTTCTATTAATTTGTTAGTGATTGCTTTTGCAAGATGAAGAGGATTCCCGGTGCTTAATGAATAACTGGTCGGGAAAGACTTTATTTTTCAAAAATTTCTTGCATATTGAGATCAATATATATTATTAGAATTGTAGAAGAGTATACAGATCCTACTGGAGTAGAGGGTGATTTTATATGATTTTTTTTCTTGGTGAACGAGAGTTGTCTTTTTTTTTTGTTCCTTGAGATCCCCTGTAACATTGATATTTTGTTCCCATTATTGCAATGTATGGTTGGGAAAAGTAGACATACGCACTCGTCTACAAGGATAGTCGACTCTTGATTAGATACAGTTGGAAATGTTCTACAAATAATTTCTGATCAGACAATTGGAGAATGTTCAGTTTCGGTGTTTTGCTAATATCTTCAATAAGACCCGAAGGCTCATCCTCTAAGGTGGAGCTCATATATCTGTAATAATTTGATATCTATGATGCTCACAAATATCTAAATATTTGTTTAAAAGAACCATGTGTTTGAAGTTGTGTACTCATATCAACTGTGTATAGAGTTGTGATTGGAAAGTATCGCATGCTATATATTTCTTAGGCCATGTTGGCAAAATGATCTGCTTATGTACATGTTGGATTCATCTTTTTTGCATCCGCAGATGATCAACGTGATTTTTTGTGTCCAGATGCCAAACATGGCAGAAGCATGGGAAATCCTATAGTTGGTACGAGTATTATTTGATGTTGCTCATCCGTTGGTAGTAAGCTTTTGTGCTAGTTCTTATTGACTATTTGTCAAAACGACCCAGCCAGCGGGTTTGTATTCTAAACATCTGGTGCTATTATCAAAGGTAAGGATATTTGATGTAGTAGGCAGACTTATTAAGTTAGCCAAGGTTTTCTTTTTACCCTATAGAAAAGAATTAGGTCGTCAACACGAGTGATATGGATGATTGATTGTGCTTTGATACTTAATCAGCCTGTCCTTAGTCTGAAGGGAGAGAACAGAACAGCATCACAGGGACACCAAGATCAATCATCTGTTTTTTTAAATCGACCTTTTCCGAAGATGTGTTACAGAGGAGAGAGGCCAGCGACGGGGGGCAATTTCCTGTGAACCAGAAGTCGCCATGATTGTCTTGCACGTGGTGGCGGTGAAGGATCCTTTTCAAAAGACTTCCCCCGTTTGCCCTCAGACGGAGATGACAGACAGAGGAGACACCATCATGATGGTGGCGGACAGGCGCTTTCGGTCCCATGCACGCATTTGCTACTTCTCGGTGGTGTCTCCAATGGCGCCTCCCTGCGCGATGTCATCAGGTCATCCTTCTCTCCCGCCGACCACCTCCTTAGGTGCCTGCACCCCCTACTCTCTCTCTCTCTCATCCTGTGTTTGCTTCTGAATCGATGGAGCCATCGATTCGTCTTTTGATCGTTCAACTCGAACAGCATGCAATGATATCGAGCTCGCTCTCTCTCTCTCTCTCTCTCCTTTCAGGGCGTGTTGATGATGGTCAGGTCCTTTTGCCCACCACTGCCAGTTCACGTGTGCTTCATCACCACAGTGTCTGGGGTAGGTAACGGGCTACGCCGCTACAGTATATCCGATGTTTTGGGTGTCGTAGGCTTCGAGCCAATGCATGCACAAAATGTGATTAATTATAGGCGACGTGGACGTAACTCTGACCATCTTGAATCAAAACGCACACATACATTCCTATTCTGTAAGAAGGATTTTGAGATGGGGATGATGACAATTGGCAACAGTTCTGCCGTGTCGGAATTATCTCCTCATCATCTGAAATATTGGTAACATACTGATGTTGTTCCCAAACCTAAGTGATAGCTGATAATGCCACATTAATTTCGTGTCAATTATAGAGTTGGAGAGCTCGAATCTTTCTCTCTGTTCCGACGCAGAGCTTACTCGTGATCAACTGAGTCCGAACCAATGGTGATGTGCGGTAGATTGGACGTATTCAACGGTAATGAAGGGTCCCATACATGAACTTGGAGAGACATACGCATGTGTACGTGGTACTGCTACTCGACAGCTTCACGTCGTCTATGTCAGTGCATCCATTCGAGTAACGCAGAGAAAGCTACACAAAATATGACAGGAAGTGGGCTCACAGAGAGCACCAGAAGTAGGAGGCACAAATTGAGGAGCGAGTCAAGCACATACAGAGGCCATTGAATGCCATGTTTGGACTCTTCCCATGCACTCCACCTGTTTGTTGTTTTGTCTGTCTATGAAACCTTTTCCCAAATAATTATTCACATATTTGGATCGCTCCTGCCGTCCTCACCACCATCATTCCATCTGCAGCAACTCCCATCATTCCTCTGCCACCCTCCCCTTCCCACTCTCTATATGGTGACAGGATGAGCTTAAACGATTAGAAGAAAATAGTCGTTTTTAGCTTGGAGTTGGAAATGGTGTTGAGCGGAAAGCACAAAAAGCAAGCAGGTAATGTGTAAACGGGACTAATATCAATTCAAGTCAGAATTCTTTCTTCTTCTCTATAATCCTTGAAGGGAGGTGATTGGGAGCTGAGGGTTGGTCTGGGTTACCAGAATGGTGATGGGATAACAACTCCTAGTTTCAGGCATAAAACTGGCCTGTCATTCCAAGGTGTAGACTTGTTTGTGTAGCTGCATAGTAGATAATATAGGATCTCAAAAGAGAAACTTGGGGTGGTACTGTAGTCCTGCAAAGCTTCTCCATGGCCTACTAGGCTTGTGGGCAGTAAGCAAGACAAGAAACAACACAACAAAGTAGATTATTTGCTCCTAATTGTTCATGAGTTTCACCTCCCATTGCTTGATCTTCAAAAGGATTGATTATAAGTATGGAGGACCAAGCATATATTCTTTTACTAAAACCTTCCAATTCTTTTATCTTCTCCTACATAGACATGATATTTCTTTGGAAATAGCTTGAAATCTATAACCTGTGTGTGCATAGTTTATCATTCAAGAAAATTTGATTCAATCAATGTTCCTTTTTACAGTCACCCTGTCTGTCTCAGGGACAATTAAGAGACAGAGATGAACTAATATTCCTTTTAAATGATTTGCTGAGATGAACAGCCTAAATTCCTTGATCTCTGGATCTGTATTCAAAGCTCAGATGTCATAATACTAGGTGATATGAAAAAGACAAAATTAAAAAATGTCAGCTTCCTTTGTGCATGATGCTGCTGCATTTGATTTGCTACAAGGTTCAGAAACTTATCAATCATGGGATCTCAACCCAAAAATTCTTTTATAATGTACTATATATATATATATATAGTTGTCCTTCCTCCATCGAACACTTTATGCTAGCAAATGAGAGGTAGCAGTGCTGTCATCTAGTTGTAGCTGAAGTTAGTCCAACTCTTTATTATTATTATGCTAGCTTACTTTTTCTCCTCTGCTTTCCCAGTGTAAGCCATGAAGACCCACAAGGTGCAGGGACCCTCAACATGTTCCACCATCCCTTTATTAGGTCTGCCAAATCCTGCATGCGACAGGAGGAATTCAGAACTAGGCAGGGACTGATAGCCTTTGAAGTTTTCGATGTTACATAACAAGCGCTCCTTTGGAAACTTGTCTCCACAGCCCCTCTCCTGTGTATCTCAGCTCTACTGCAGGAAGTCTCTGTCCTACATCACAGGGTTGGTACTGATGTTGATAGATTTGAGAAGGCCAAATCTCACTGGGAATAAGAATATTAATTGTTTGTATAATGTGGACCGAAGATTGTTCATTCGGTCTCATGCATTACTGCACCACATAGTTGACCATGTGACGAGAAAGGAGGAGAAAAACATTGATGAGAGAAGAAAGATAGGACAATGATGGATATTATGGTGTAACATACCACGCTGTGTTTGCAACAGGAAGGAGAGAGAGGGTGAAGTTTCTACCAGTAATACGGTAGCTCACAAAGAGCTAGAAAGGTGGTGGTGACACGCGAATTCTTTCAGCATAGAGTCAAAAGCTTATCTGCCCAACTGTCATAATTTGGAGAAGGTGATGATATGCGAATTCTTTCTCGCTTTTCAGGTAGAGGGATGGAGTGTATGACAGAAAGGCCAGCATGAGGATTTTGTCTTCTCCCATCTCTCTCTCTCTCTCTCTCTCTCTCTTCGGTCATTAAAAGGTGTTAATAAAGAACTGTTCTCGTGATCCGTGGCTTCCCATACTGAGTGTTGTGTTAATCCTCGACGGTCACAACGATCTGTAGAGGTCCCATGTAGCTCAAAGGTGAAGAAGACCTTTACATAAATCATTCCTAGATAAAGAGAAATATTGTGTTAGAAGGTGCAAGGCAAAGATAGCTCTTTTGATAGGAAGCCCCAGGTTGAGATAGGTGATCAGGGCCATCAAGTCACCAAAAACTTCCGTTTGGTTCTTTCCTCTCAGTTTTTCTTGTATGAGACATCACTGTTGATCTCAATAGAAGCCTACAGCAGGGAAGAGAGAGATGGGGAACTGCAGAAGGAATGGAACCGTGAGACAGTACATTAGATCAAAGGTTCCTCGGTTGAAATGGACGCCTGAGCTCCACCAATGCTTCGTTCATGCCATAGAAAGGCTCGGAGGCCAAGACAGTATGTATCTGCTTCTCCCTTATCTATCTACTTCCCGTACCATTGTTGCTTGGTTTCTGAGATGTAGAGTTTGCGCTGTTGTTCGTGTTATCTCGCACGCAGAGGCCAAACCTAAGCTTGTGCTCCAGTTGATGAATACTAGAGGACTAACCATATCCCATGTCAAGAGTCATCTCCAGGTTTGGTCGCTTCTGCAGCTTCCTGTACACGACGATTGATTGTGACTTCATTCTTTTCTGTTTCTTCTTCTTCTTTATGCCACTGACTGGTTTAATCAGATGTATAGAAGCACGAGGAATAACATGGGCAGGCAAGGTATGGAAATAGTTTTCTCCTTGTGATTTTTGTCTTAGTTCATTTCATTCTGTGTATGCGTAACAAGAAACAAGGAACTACTCGTGAGGGCGTCGTAGCAGTTCTGCATGAGTCCATGAAACAAGAAAGGCATGCTTTCCATTCAGCTACGATATCTGTAGCACTCGTTGCTTCCCATCTCTTTGTAATCTGTTTGCAGAGATATTGGAGGAGCATAAATCATCAAAAAGATGCGAATTAAACAAAGCGAATTTAAGCTTGTTTTGACTATCTGTTATTTGCTGTCACTAAGAACTGCAAGCAACAACTTCACCTTCTTTTGCCTCTTCAATTCCATAGGTTTCATTGCGTTGACTGTTTCATTTGTTAAGACGAAAGAAAGATATCATCTAAAGGAGGCTATAATTCCTGTTCTTCTCTCCTCGTCATCAGCAGAGTTCCATGGAAGAAAGCATTTATGCCAAGGCAATGATGAAGGTGCTGATGAGCAAGATGATCTCGGTTCTGCCCAAGCTTGGGACGCAACTAAGGAGGAGTTCCAGTATCAACCGATGTACTCTTCTCTTCCCCTTGTGAAAAGGTTGGTAAGCTACTAGCTTTATCTCCAGCTAATGCAGTATCAGTCATAGAGCAGCATATAAAGACTTCATCCGAGACTCTTCTCTTTACCTTTTGCTGATCCTTTGCCCATTCTTTTGTTCATTATATTAACAGGGCTAGGTTGGATGCGCAACCCAACTCCAAAAGTGGGCAATGCAGTCAGCAAATCTGTGAGACAGTCACCTCCCAGTACTGGATTGGTAATTGCATGCAAACCTTAGCTGTGGATAGGGGAATAAAGGAGGAGGGTATCAGCTGGCAAAGGGATGCTCTGCAGACTGAGGACATGACAGCTGATCACCCTACCAAGCTCAAAGTTCTTGGATACATGGTGGAAGAATCTGACCCTTTTAAGGTAAATGAGAAAAGTGAGAAAGCCTTTTGCACCCTGCTGATCTTCTCACCTGTAAAGCTTCTCTGTCTTCCTTCCTTAAATGTCAGCTTTATTTCTCTTCTAGTTATCTACTTGATTGATCAAACTGCCACAGGATTTCTTTCACCAAGTTGCTGTGGCAAAGATTGCAGGGATCATCATGCATGGCTAGTTTATTCCTCATGTTTTTATTGTCTATCTAGTGATTGGGAGCTAAACAATCCTCTTGCTTTTTGTATGTAAAACATTTCTTTTGCTTTTCTTCACTCATCCACATGGTAAAAATAAGACACAAAATTAGGTACAAGTGAATAATTAACTGCATCATATTGATATTTTTCGACATTAAATTCTGAGGGGTTCTACATTGAGGAACCAAAAATGTGCAGTATTGGCATATATGAAAAATGCAAGTATTGAATGGTTGATATTTAGTGGTCTTTATACATCTCTTGGTATGAAATTTGATACAAAGTAATGTGATGATTTACAGTGATGAGACATTCTTAACTTTCAAGAAGATCACTATTTCGATGTCTTAACAAGTGCAGATTATATAATGGTAATAGTCTGATATTAAATCCTAATTAAAATAACAATGGCTACAATGAAAATGAAATGGATTTGCTTCTCATGTGCATACAAAGCATTAAAACAAAAGCTTCTTATTGCATTTTCAGAAACTTTCTTTGCATGGCCTAAATCAGATCATTAAATCCTATGATTAATCTTCATTGTTGAGTGAAAAATAGCTTGTCGGCTACAGTGTAACATCATTCTCATCCTTGCAGACCACTGTACTGAATCGCCAGTATCTCAGATCTACAGAAGAGTTCATGTTTACAGAGGTCTACGAGAATGGGCATCTGTCATACAAATCCCCATCGTTGAGCAATGAGTTTGCGGAGAGCAAGGAAACCAATGGTTGTTCTCTGTCACTGTCCTTGTCGTTGCATCCATCTCAAAGGAACAACTCATCATCAAGTGAAGGAAGCTGTGCATTCTCTTCTTCCTCAGGGAGAAACTTCAATGATCACTCACGTTATTCTGTCAGTCATAACAGAGCTAATCTGGAACTCTCCATGTCGATCTGTGACTCTTGAATTGCATCACTTACATATCTTGTTCTTCAATTTCTATTTTTTGCGAATCCTCTTCTTACATTGTTTCTCTTTTTATGGCTAGATTTACTGAGTTAAAATTGATAGGTTGCTGCAAGTTCTGATTTAGAGCGACTAAAGACTTATTTTGAAAGCCTTGGGTGACAAATTTCGAACTGATTCTGATGTATCTCTTCCATATTAGAACTCCCCAAGAAAAATCAGATGTGAGATGATCCACAGGGATAAGTGCCAAGTATTTACAAAAACTAGTCAAATAAAAAGATTACCTCTCGCAAATGATTGTATGAAATGTATTTTAAATGCTTCTGTAAAAAAGATGAAAAACCAGTGAACTTTGTCTTGATGTATTCTATCAACAGAGTTTAGTGGGTAAAGATGAACAGATGCAGGAGCCAACCATTATCCATACTGCAGGACCTGGTACCAGGGGAAAGATGAACAGATCCCAAGGTAGTGTGAGAAAGATAAAAGACCACTCGGAAGACCAGAGAGGGAATACTCTGTTTACAGCCAAGTCTTATCCTCGATTGTACAAGTGTTTCTGAGCAGTTGTTAGAAGTCACCAGGATTCATGAACATGTTATAGGTTAAAACTCTCATGGTAAGCACAAACAGTGGCCTTTTGATTGGAACATAGGAAGATGTCAGGTGTCATATCACTGCTACTCGTGCCTTATTCGTTCTCATCTGTCGAAGGGCAGACCTGCCAACCGAAAAGTCGCAAGAATAGAATGCGAGAAAGGTCTTCGGTCCATTTCCTACTGAAGCCAGGCGACAACAAAGTACCCTTTTATTATTTGTAGCTTTTGCAGCAGGGAATCGCAGAAGACGACGCCCGAGTCATAAATGATCCATGTGGATCCCCTCAGAGTCTACTGTTCTGCGAGGCACAGATACCTGAATCTATGCATTAAAGGAGCAGTTTTCATATATAAATTCAAAGCTTCTTGATTCATCTATGCTTGTGCATAAAGACGCAGTTTTCATATACGCTAACTCATGTTCAAAGCTTCTTATGTCTATGTATAAGAAGCAGTAATGTAATTCACGATAGAAAAACATAACAAGCTTTCGACCTACTCAAAATGAGTTAGCATAAAGTAAACAAATATATATTCGAAACATTCAATACAAACAAAAGATCTATTTTATAAGTAAACATAAAAAACACCTGAAGGTATCCTGATATAATCATAATACCCTTTTGTGTTTAATATATTATTTTAAGATAAAACACATATTCAAAATATCCAGCATAATTAAAGCGTCTCTCTAGCGTGTAAGACACATCTGCTTTCGAAAAAAATATTCGAGACATTCAATGCAATCAAAGTGTTCTTCATACATAATACATCCGTTAGCTACCATAAAAAATATTCAAAGTGTCCAATGATTAAAATATCTCAATGTGTTAACTTAAAACATAAAAAGCATACGAAACATGATTGAAGCATCCTCTTATATATAATACTTTTGTCTAATACAAAAAAAAAATCTAAAGTGCTCTACACAACTAAAGCATACCCTTTACATGTGATGTAATCGTCTATAGAAAAAAGAAATATCTAAAGTGATCGATACAATAAAAGTGTCTTCTCTACATATGATGTATCTAATGAGACAAAAGAGTGTATGAAGTGTTTGTCATGATCAAAGTATTTTCTTTGTGCACGAAGCATCGATCAAAGATTAAAAGAAATCTAATGCGACCAAACTATCTCTCTTGTGTATGATGTCATCGTCTTAGACAAAAATACATTTGATATGTGTCATTTTTGCATACGATGCTTCATTATATTAGGAAAGCTTCATGCTCAAATAAATCATCATGGAGTTCTTTAAAGATATTAGGCTTTCTCTTACTCGAATAGCTACTAAAATGTCTTTATATTTGTTAAGAGAATTAAACTTAATTAATAGAGATGATTGAAATATCTCTCACGATCACATCGATAATAACAATTATAATCTCTAGAATTTAATAATAATAGAAAGGTTACACCATGATAAAGATCATCATGAAAAAGGAGGTTATGAAAATAATAAACCACTAGTATATTTGATATATTATATGTAATAAAAAAACATGAATGTGGCTTTAATAATTGAGTCTTATAACTCTTGTGATTCTATAAATGTAATTATCATGAAAAGGTATAGAAGAGAGAAAAACGTGAGAAAAGATAATATAGAGATTTATCCCTTTGTTTCAAGATCCCTAATTCTTCCTCTCTAATTCTCCATCTCTTCTTTTTCTTTTCCCTTTCAATATTTAAGACCAACTCCTCTCAGTATAAATAGTTGGGCTAATGCAAGATCATCAAAGAAACTCCAAATAGTTTATAGATACTCATATGGATGTAGAGTTATGAAAGATTAAAATGAGTCCCTAATTTACATGAGTGATGTGTGAACAGTGTAAATTAGCAAAGAGTTTTTGAAGCTTCATCCATACTTCTAGTGAAGTTTCTACGGACGCCACCCAATGGACTGATTAGTTGGAAAGTGAAGCAAAGAAGAGATGTGGAGAACCACGAACATACTTCTCGTTCATTATAAGAGTTTGATGATGATGAGTATATCCATGTTAATTTTAACTTAATTATTTTGATTAGTAATTTATACCAATATTGATAGACTAATTATCCTATCAAGTCGGGTCATGATAATTGATATTAGAATCGATATAATATTGAGGCATGATGAGAGGTTCAAATAGAAAAAAGATATTCATGAACAGATCAATTGATATGTTATGATATAGAGCCACCACTAAGTCTACCTCACATGTATCATGCCTTAATTTGGGCTATGTTAGACCTTAATGAGAACACTAAATCCTTAAGTGGGAGAGATTCTAATGCTCTGATTAATCCCATATATAAGAGTTTAATGGATGTATTATTATCAACATCAACTTAAGTATTTTATTTAAGTGTAGATTAATTATCCTATCAGACGGATGATAACATTGACCACAAACATTCTATTTTACTCGTATGCTTCGTAAGAAATATTATGATGCCATCGTAAAATCTAAGCAGGTAATAACTATGAACCAACACTAGGATAATTTATGTTGTGTTAGCCTCAAATAAGATTGGTCTGGATTTGTCGGAGCAAGAGTAACATTGAGAGACTAGAAGCTAGAGGAACTATTTTCAGATGATCAAACACTAGGATCTATACAAGGAAGAGAAAACAGATTGAAGAATTCTTTGGAGGACAAAAAACAAAAAAAAAAAGGGGGGAAATGAAACAGATTGTTCATTCATGTTTAAGTGTGTATAAGAAAACAATGATCTAAAACCAAGATAAATCATTTTTAGAAATAATTACATTAATTTCTAATTAATTGTATTTCTTAAATATGTATAGTAATAACATATTTGATCCCAGGATTTGAATTATTTCGTTAAATATTTTTATTTTAATCATTTCATTGAATAATCATCATTTCTAATACCTTCCATCATTATTTATATAATATAATAATAATTTAAAAATAAACATAATCAATATGATCTCTAAAAGTAATCACATTAATTCACCATGAATCATATTTCGGAAACATGGATGACAAAGATATATTTGAATCAAAGATTTGAATTGTTTCCTTACATATTTTTATTTAAATGTTTCCTAACTTCATTCTTAATATATTCCATTATTGTGGTGAAGGAAAATTAATTAACTTGATTGGTAAGAGTGATTATATAAATTTATAATAATTATATTCTGTAAATAAAATTGACAAGAATATATTTGAATTATTTTTTAAAATACTTTCATATGAATCAATTCCTTTAATAATTGGATTCACCCTCCATCATTACAGTGTATATATATATATACACACACGCTTCCGCTTCACGCCGCTTGGACGTCGTAATTACTTGGTCGTAAGACTCGTAACATCACCCATAGCCTTATCCGACTCGGCCACCAACAGCCGGGAGATGAGATCTCGCGCTCTCAGGAGGCTCGCCATGATCCTTGTCCTCGTCGCCGTCGTCGTCCCCGGCGCTCTGCTCTACGGCATTCTCATACCATCCTACCTCCGTGGGCGTGATAGCTCACCCATATTGGACGTGGCCGTCGATACAGTCGTACCCGCAGACCAATTGGCAAGCTCCGTCGTCGTCCCTTGCTTCACCTCTGCCAGTTCTGCATGCGACTGTTTTTAGTGTGCTCATGTTATGATACTGTAACAGGAGATGATTCTGAGAGCAGCAGACATGGGGAACAAGACGGTGATAATGACCACCTTGAATGATGCATGGACCGAACCTGGATCGGTTTTGGATCTCTTCCTCGAGAGCTTCCGGATCGGCAACGGGACAAGCCAGCTTCTGAACCACTTGGTGTTCATCACCATGGACCAAAAGGCGCACGAGCGTTGCCTGTCGATGCGTGGCCATTGCTTCGATCTCAACACCAAGGGCGCCAACTTGTCCGAGCAGAAGGACTACAATACTGCCGGCTACTTGGATATAGTGTGGCAAAGGTTGGATTTCCAACGCCAAGTTCTCGAGAAAGGGTACGACTTCATATTCACGGTATGTTCTCCAACTGCACTCCTTCCATTTTATTGAAGGACGCAGAAGGGCAACAGATGTCACGTTACTTCCATATGAATCATGTTATATAAGTTTATGTATCATCTTCATTTGTGGATCCATCGAGCTGTAACTTTCTTCAACCAAAAGTGTTATATGTCACGATGGAACTCAATGAACTACATGCCATGGTCTTGTTTCAGGATACAGACATCTTGTGGTTTCGGAATCCTCTTCCACACTTCTACCCCCAAGGAGACTTCCAGGTATCCTGTGACAGGTTCTTCGGCAACGCCACTGATCTGGAGAACTGGCCTAGCAATGGATTCAACTACGTGAGGTCTAACAATAGGACCATCTCATTCTTCAAGTACTGGTACTCGGCAAGAACAAAATATCCCCAGGATCATGATCAAGCTGTGTTCAACTACATCAAGCATGACGCGTACCTCAGGGAATTAGGGTTGACGATTAGGTTCTTGGACAGTAAGTACTTTCATGGGCTCTGTGAGATACGAAACAGAGACTGGGATGCCGTTTGCACGATGCATGCAAACTGCCGTATTGGCTTAAGCAGTAAGCTCAGTGAATTGAGAGGCATGCTTGAAGAGTGGAAGAAGTATATCTCTGGCAATCACTCTTAGATTCTTCCTCAAGCGGCTTTGTGACCTCCGGTTGAAGCAGTTTTAGATGAAGATGTCGAGAATGCTCTGATGTCAATTTTGTCGATATACACTCACAAATGATAGACATCATTTTGTTTTATTGACATGCATCCTCAAAACTCAACCATTCGAACGGAAAGTTGGGATAGAAAAGCATATTTATGAAGAGTTCCACAGTATGGACATTTGATCATCACAGAATTATTTTCTATTTACAGTCATCCAAAAATTCTTGTTTCTTGATACAAAAAATGAATATTTACTTTTACTTCGTTTCCTGATTTCATTTCAATCCCCGTTAATTCAGAGAAAAAGACAGCTGGAGTAAGAAGAAAAATTAGCTCAAGACATTTGAGATCTTTAGGTGATTCATCTGAAAGATTTTGTTGTTCAAGACTCCTCTGTTTTACCTGACGACCAAATTTAGCTGTAATTAAGTTTTGCTGAATAAATCATCATGACAAGCTATATTCAGTGAATTGCAATGCAAATACTTGGAAAGTTAAAGAATAAATAATTTCTAAAAAATCAACTTGAATTAGATCCAAGATGCTACTGTGGTGGGACTTCTTGGATCTCTAACCTTCTTTCACTGTGTTGTGGCGAACATTTCAAAGATAACATAGAAGATGCTGGCGTAATGTTGCTGTGAGGAGGGAGCA
Organism: Musa itinerans; assembly: GCA_001649415.1. Lineage (NCBI taxonomy): Eukaryota > Viridiplantae > Streptophyta > Magnoliopsida > Zingiberales > Musaceae > Musa > Musa itinerans. Next base: position 131,539 of record LVTN01000730.1, read on the forward strand.
TAAGCAACCTGAGATTTACCTCAGCCTCATGGAAGCTGTAAACTTCACTCTTGATTCCTGCTCGTAGCTTCCTCAACTCATCGATCCGTTGTTGATGCGACGTCTTTAGCTGCTTCAGACGATCAGACAAGCCTGCCACAAGATAGTTCGATAATGGAAGATTAGGCTAAACGAAAAAGATGGAATTTTCACATGCTTGGGTGTCAGATGACGAAGGGATTTGTTTACTTCTTTCCAAGTAGCATGGCGTTGTTGCAGTCGATGTCATCAAAATTGTTTCAGAACTCCGAGCACAATCCTATCTACAAGAAGATCATTATTTTTTGTTGTGCATACGCATCCACGAAGAAATCGTGTTCCTTTTGAATGAGTTCTTGAGGGTGAAGCATTAACAATGCTTCCTGTTGTCCACTTCTTGGCCTCAGAAGTAAAAGCCACTGACTCCTTTGCGGCATGGAGATGTGCTCCTCCTCAGCAAGTCCTAATCTACCGGCGAGTGGCTGGTTTCTTCTACCGCACGGCAGTGTCAGCATTGTGTTCGATACTAATTTGGCTTGGGGAGAGAGAAACTTCAGCGCATGATGGTCTTTTAATGTGCGATTTTGATGCTTCCAACTTGTGAGTCACACTGCCTCATGTGCTCTTCTCTCGGGATTAGAGGTGCAGGTTCCAAGACGGACACGAGGCCTATAAATAATGAGAAGAAGCATCTCAAAACCAATAAATAGTCAACCTAATAAAAAATAAATAAATAAATAGTCAACATATCTCATGAATGAGTGGTGTGTGTATATATATATATACGGTGGTGACGGTCGCGTGCAACAGTTACATAAAGCAAATCACGTTGCGAGCACACATTTCGATGACAGATCGCGGAATCGGAATACGGATTCGCAAGCAACCGTGTCTCCTCCCGCACTTTAACTGCGCGCTTCCGCTTCACCCACGCTCGCACACCAGCAAGCTTCCCTGGTGGAAGAGGGGGCGATTGCTTGGTCAGGACGTCGTCCATGGCCTTCCCCGACTTCGCCACCGTCGGCCTGGAATTGAGATCTCTCGCTCGCAGGGGGCTCGTCCCGATCGTAGTCTTCGTCATCGCCGCCGTCTCCTGCGCTCTCCTCTACGACACTCTCATGACGCCCTCCCTCCGTTGGCCTCTCAGCTCTCCCATGGACGTGGCCGTCGATGCCGCCGAACCGGCAGACCAATTGGCGAGCTCCGTCCCCTGCTCCACCTCTGTCGGTTTTGCCACTCTTTTAATTGTGCTCATGTACCAGGAGATGATTCTGAGGGCAGCAGACATGGGGAACAAGACGGTGATACTGACCACCTTGAATGATGCATGGGCCGAACCTGGATCGATTTTGGATCTGTTCCTCGAGAGCTTCCGCATCGGCAACGGGACAAGCCAGCTTCTGAACCACTTGGTGTTCATCACCATGGACCAAAAGGCGCACGAGCGTTGCCTGTCGATGCGTGGCCATTGCTTCGATCTCAACACCAAGGGCGCCAACTTGTCCGAGCAGAAGGACTACAATACTCCCGACTACTTGAATATGATGTGGCAAAGGTTGGATTTCCAACGCCAAGTTCTCGAGAAAGGATACAACTTCATATCCACGGTATGTTTTCGAACTGAACTCATATGACTTGCATGAATCATGTTAAGTTTGTGACACCACTGTCATCTTTAATTGTGATTACTCGAGATGAAACTTTTTTTCCCAGCAAAAATGCTATAGGTCAATATGTAACTCGACGAACTACATGCCACGGTCTGATTTCAGGACACAGACATATTGTGGTTTCGGAATCCTTTACCACACTTCTACCCGGAGGGGGACTTCCAGGTATCCTGTGACAGGTTCTTCGGTGAAGGTGTTGCAGACTTAAACTATTCACATAGGACGTATCAAAAGGACAATGTCAACTTGAACCCCTCACACAAAGGTTGTGGAATGCATAAGATGTGTGAGGATGTTGAAGCAAGCCAATTTGAACGACCTATATAAGGGATATTAAATACATCATTCGTGTAAGGGTGTTAAGGGTTTCAATTTGAATCACGGTGTGTTAAACATAAGGCTTGCGAGAGTGTTGGGGTAATGATGACTTAAATCCTTGATACTTTGGGTATCTAATGCATGAGAAGCATGAGAGAATCGGACCATACTAGCCTACATCACCCATATTGGTTATTATAGGACAATGATAGATGCCGAATTAAATTACCCACGTAAGACATGTCGAACATATAAGACACATAAGTACATAAGAGCATACCGACTTAAATTGTATGACTATAAAGTGTATGTATAATAGAATTGCACATTAATTCTGTAAAAATACGAAGGCATGTCAAATTAAAGTGTACGCATTAAACATGTGAGGGTGCTAGAACATACCTACTTAAATCATCCACGTAGGGAGTGTCAAACATACTGACATACATGAAAATTGAGACATGTGGACTACCTACATATGAGATATTGGATGCAAGGTCCCGCACTTTAACTGCGCGCTTCCGCTTCACCCACGCTCGCACACCAGCAAGCTTCCCTGGTGGAAGAGGGGGCGATTGCTTGGTCAGGACGTCGTCCATGGCCTTCCCCGACTTCGCCACCGTCGGCCTGGAATTGAGATCTCTCGCTCGCAGGGGGCTCGTCCCGATCGTAGTCTTCGTCATCGCCGCCGTCTCCTGCGCTCTCCTCTACGACACTCTCATGACGCCCTCCCTCCGTTGGCCTCTCAGCTCTCCCATGGACGTGGCCGTCGATGCCGCCGAACCGGCAGACCAATTGGCGAGCTCCGTCCCCTGCTCCACCTCTGTCGGTTTTGCCACTCTTTTAATTGTGCTCATGTACCAGGAGATGATTCTGAGGGCAGCAGACATGGGGAACAAGACGGTGATACTGACCACCTTGAATGATGCATGGGCCGAACCTGGATCGATTTTGGATCTGTTCCTCGAGAGCTTCCGCATCGGCAACGGGACAAGCCAGCTTCTGAACCACTTGGTGTTCATCACCATGGACCAAAAGGCGCACGAGCGTTGCCTGTCGATGCGTGGCCATTGCTTCGATCTCAACACCAAGGGCGCCAACTTGTCCGAGCAGAAGGACTACAATACTCCCGACTACTTGAATATGATGTGGCAAAGGTTGGATTTCCAACGCCAAGTTCTCGAGAAAGGATACAACTTCATATCCACGGTATGTTTTCGAACTGAACTCATATGACTTGCATGAATCATGTTAAGTTTGTGACACCACTGTCATCTTTAATTGTGATTACTCGAGATGAAACTTTTTTTCCCAGCAAAAATGCTATAGGTCAATATGTAACTCGACGAACTACATGCCACGGTCTGATTTCAGGACACAGACATATTGTGGTTTCGGAATCCTTTACCACACTTCTACCCGGAGGGGGACTTCCAGGTATCCTGTGACAGGTTCTTCGGCAACCCCACTGATCTGGAGAACTTGCCTAGCAATGGATTTAACTACGTGAAGTCCAACAATAGAACCATACCATTTTTCAAGTACTGGTACTCGTCAAGGACAAAACATCCAAACGATCATGATCAGACCGTGTTCAACTACATCAAGCACGACGCGTTCCTCAGGGAATTAGGGTTGACGATTAAGTTCTTGGACACCAAGTACATTAATGGGCTCTGTGAGATACGAAGCAGAGATTGGAATGCCATTTGTACGATGCATGCAAACTGTCGTGTTGGTTTAAGCAGTAAGCTAAGTGAAATGAGAGGTATGCTTGATCAGTGGAGGAAATATATGTCCAACAAACACTGAAGGAGGACAAATTTGCGTGTTGTCACACGTATTATTGGGATCATTGGTAGTATGGAAGTGAGGTATCATGTCTAACGTTTGACAATATTGTCTCGCAGATTCTTTAGCTGCGTGTATTACGCACTGAAAAAATATTGTCTCACATATGATTTAAATCATGAAACGCAGGATAAGGCAGCACAATAAATGCAAGATTGTCTTGTAAGATGCATCATGCATGAAACAATCGCGGTGGTGGCAGTGGCGGTGGCGGTGGCGGTGGCGGTGGTCGTCATACTGTTTGTTTGTGTCAGAAATGGTCAGGTGGCAAAGTTGACATGACTCGACCCACTAACGCCTGAAAACTAGATGCTCCCTCCAGAATGGTCAAGCCAATAGTTCCTTCCTGTTGCGGACTCATCTTAAGCATGGGATCTTAAACTGTTGTGACGTGCCCAACAATGCTACTTTCCTGTTCATAGATGAATGTATGTAGGGAGAAGTCCTTTTATAAATTTCGAATTAAGACATCGATAGAGAATATTTTTTTTAATATCATGTTGGTTGGGCATGCTTGTATAGTGCCCCACATCATGCCTAGCTAAGTGGAGTGTCATGGCCAATTGGGCACTGTGTCAAACCTTAACTAGTTGTTTACTATTTTATTGAGTATCTTGTGTGAATTCTAAATGGCTACAAGTTTATTTCAAAAAATGACTTGAATTAACTAAGGATAATGTTTTGCTCATATGACTTTAACAATTCGTGTGAGGAACATTAGTGGTAAGCGATGCATGAGGACATCAAGATGTGCTAACTTAGAATGTCCATATAAAACATATCGAATACATGAGATACATTAAGACATTAGAGCGAATCGATTAAAACGTCCACATAGTTGCACATGGTCATAAGAAACGTCATATGTGTAAAATGCATGTAGAGTCATATGAGATATTAGATGCATATAATGCATAAGGACATAAGAAGTTTTCCAACTTAAACTATCCATGTACAAAATATCAAATGTATAAAACATGTGAAGGTATTGCACACTTAAACTATTCACATAGGAGGTATCAAAAGGATAATGTCGACTTGAACCCCTCACACAAGGGTTGTGGAATGCATAAGATATCTGAGGATGTTGAGGCAAGCCAATTTGAACGACCTACATAAGGGATATTAAATACATCAGACATGCGAGGGTGTTAGGGGTTCCAATTTGAATCACCTACATTGGGTGTGTTAAACATAAGTCTTGCGAGGGTGTTGAGGCAATGATGACTTAAATCCTTGATACTTTAGGTATCTAATGCATGAGAAGCATGAGAGAATCGGACCATACTAGTCTACATCACCCATATTGGTTATTATAGGACAATGATAGATGCCGAATTAAATTACCCACGTAAGACATGTCGAACATATAAGACACATAAGTACATAAGAGTATACCGACTTAAATTATATGCCTATAAAGTGTATGTATAATAGAATTGCACATTAATTATGTAAAAGTACGAAGGCATGTTAAATTAAAGTGTACGCATTAAATATGTGAGGGTGCTAGAACATACCTACTTAAATCATCCACGTAGGGAGTGTCAAACATACTGACATACATGAAAATTGAGACATGTGGACTACCTACATATGAGATATTGGATGCAAGGGATATTTAAGGGTTTCGGAGGATGTCAACTTAAAGTGCACATGTAGAGCATGTTAAGTGCATGAGACGTGCAATTTCAAGACCTATCGATTTGAAGCACATTAAAGAGGGATATAGACATAAGATATGCAAAGCTTAAATTACATGTCTATGTAGTGTCTAATCATCGGATACATAAGACATGTAATATCAAGAGACATAAGATAAATGATCACTATATTACTAATTGAATTGATATTTAATTAAAAAAATTAATATATAAATAATTTAAAATAAAATTTGAAATACCCATAAACAATGAGAGAATGACGCAGAAAAAAATACAGGGGAGAAAGAGAGGCCGACAAAGTAAGAAAACTGATCGAATAAGAAAATGTCAATCATTTTTGTTTTTTAACAATCAGAGAGAGGAGAAGCGGAGTGGGAAGATAGAGGCGGGGAGGAGGAGACGAAAGAGATAGGAGAGAGAGAGAGAGAGAGAGGAAGGGAGGATGAAGAGAAAGAGAATATACAGCAACGGATCATCAAACACAGATCAAGAAATGAAACAAGCTGAGTACTTGTACATGGAAATCCTCAAACGTGCTTGCTAACCTTTGCTTCGCTGCAGCGGCCGGTCATGGATCTGCTCCACTTATCCCCGTCCGAGGATGCAAAGAGGGAGGAGAGAACGGTGAAGGGATGGAGTCGGAGGGCACAGAGGGCGAGGGGAGGCGGAGAAGGAGGATGAGGGGGGAGCCCGTCCGTCTCCCCCTCCCCCTCCCCCCTTGGCTCCATCTCCTCCCTCTCACCAGTGCCTCGTCCCTCTCTCCGTCTTCCCCCTCACCCTCACCCTCACCAACGCATGCTATGTATATGTATACATATAGGTCCCTCTCACCATTGCCTCGTCCCTCTCTCCGTCTTCCCCCTCACCCTCACCAACGCCTGCTATGTATATGTATACATACATATAGGTATATGTATATATACATTATATATATATATATATATATACATTATATATATATATATATAGTTTGGATTTAAAACGATTCCACATAAATCTTGGATGGATTCGTGTGAATCTAGTTTAGATTTACTTAAATCTAAATAAGATCCGTATGCATTCTCATGCAAATTTACAATTTGTGTAATATAAATGATCAAATATAACATATCAAACATGCAAAAACAATAAACATATGACTAAAATTATATAAGCTAGGTCTATATGAATTCAATCAAAATTTATACATACTCAAATTGCAGGTAGATCTAACTCAGATTCGAGGGTATCGTGGTATATTGAATTGAACTATCCATGGTGTCGAATGCTTAAATTGTTTGTAAAGAGGGTCACAGATGCATAAGATAAATAACGATATCAAGACTGATTTAAACTGTACATAAAGAGGGTCACAGATGCATAAGATATATAATAATATCAAGACTGATTTAAACTATCCACATAAAAAGTATGAAAGACGAGGATACGAGAGTGTGCTAACTTGACTATTTGAAATGTCAGATGCAACGTACACACAAACCTCAGCTCTAGCACAACTTTTATCCCACCCACGGGAGCTTCCAACCTCCACCTCCCCGAAGTCGGCACACCCCCATGAAGTAGGGTAGAACAAACCAAGCACGGAGATGGTCTGATATTTGGTAACTCAAGGTATCAAAATCTAAAGAAATGACACCAAATAAGCAAAAAGCAAAAACACTGGAGTCTCTTAGTCATTGTTTTTAATTCTTATAGAACACAAGAAGCTAGTAATCAATGTTTGCAAAAAGCTAAAATTAACTGCAACACGTAGCACATTCTCAAAAACAATTTATCTAAATTACAGACTCATCAAATGTTATTCATCGCAATGAATAACTACAAAATTCACCTACAGCCTCACTGAAAATTTACCTTCATTTGCCAATGAAGGCCAAGAATGTCAAGAGACTCCATTCTCTACAGGCTACAGAATAGGAGAATGGATAACTAGAAGTTCGATATCATATATTATTGTCCAGAGCTCCCTTTAGGACATGTAGGCCTTCTAAAGAAATACTCCTCCGGACTCGAGTTCTTGGGATCTCGATGCGAGGGGGCGGATCTGGGGAAAAGCAGATGACCATGACAGTTAAATTGTCACAAGTGTTTCGCTTCAGTGCTTCTCGCACAAGCTCTCTCGAGCATTTCTCTGGATCATTGTGAAGCATGAGTTCCTTCCTAGTCATTGTCACCGCACACTGACTGCTCATGACATCCCAAATGCCATCACAGCCCATTATTAAAAACTCATCCTCTTCTGTTAGAATTGTCTCCTGCAACTCTGGTTCAGCGCTAAGTGGGCAGGCAGATCCTTTGGAGCCTTTCATGTGCCAGTCACCAAGAGCCCTAGCGACAGACAACTGACCATTAAGATATCCATCGTAAACACTACCGCCTAACCTCTCAATTCTACGCCGTTCAGCATTGCAGTTAGGCTTATGGTCTTTGGAAAGTTCAATTGCTCGGCCACGCTTCCCTAATACGGCTCGGCAATCACCTGCATTAGCAATGAGCAGCAACCTACAAAGGAAGAAATTGGGAGTCAATATTTAGGCATCTCATCAAAGAAGAACAACTATTTAAATAAATATTAACCAGCATACGCATCCCTTGAAAGAGAGAACAAATATAAGAAACCAGTTAAGCTTGTGTTGTTTTTGGATACAGATTTATACTAAATGCCCCATCAAATTATCCAATCAAAATAAAATGTCTTTAATTAAAACTCTATTACCCGACACTTGTTCGGCTTCACGTTACATTATTCTACAACACAAAACATTCTGTAGATCTAATTATCCAGTGATATGGATGGTAAAGAGTGCCAATCTCAAGGAACTTAAAAAGAAAATCAAACAAAAAAATTGCATTAAAACCTTAAATATTACAGCTTTAGTATTGTTATGTATCACTACCTTTTCTCTATGAAATCAAAATACTGAACAATCAGATAATCTTTCCAGCAACCTGACAACTTTATTAATGATGAAGCTTAAATATGAATTACAGATACTAAAGACTAGTGGAATACAATGTGCTGCCACACAAGATACCAAGGATAATGCATCCAAGGCCTTGAACTGCTTGCATAATTCATTTCTAATTTATCGAACAGGCAAATGTTCGTGAATCTTTCTTTCTGCAGTCAAATTGCAACTCTCAGTATGTTTCAACTTTCTTACATGATACAGGATGAATGCCGTTAGAAAGTGACATCAGATGTTACCTGTCTAAAATAAGGGCTGTAAGTGCTGTAGTTCCAGAAGAGCGATCAAGTGAACGGGAATCGGCAAGCGCATGATCAACCTTTATAAATGCATTCTTTATGGCCTTCTCCACACTAGCAGGGAAATAAACATCCTCAATTATGTATTTAAGGATATTGTTTCGAACAAAACATGCTGCATCTATACCACCATGTCCATCAAACACCTGCATATTCAGACTGCATTTTCTCAGTAAATGCTCATCAGATTCCTAGGTGCGACAGTCCAAATGATTGATGCCATTTATCATAGTAACAAAAGAGAATGAGTTACAAGACCTATATCAACCATGAAATGCTGAGCACATCATCTAAAAGAGTAAGAGATCAACCAAATAGTAAGCACAAAATAGAAATGGCAACGACTTCTGTAGACATCAATTTCACCCAAACAAATGTGACTAACCAGCTCGTAAACTGAATCCAAATCCAAATGCCACTTATATACCTACTTTTCTATCAGAACTTTTCTTAAAGGGTACTTGCCAACTATGTAGGTAGCAGAAATCGAATTTGAACGCTCATAGATACCTACTTTTCTTTCCGAACTTGTCCAAGACCTGATAAAGGGTGTTAAATCTTGTTTAAGCAGGTTCAATAGACTTTGGTACCCCCAAAAAAAAAATAGACCCTCTGCCATCCCTATAACAGAACACATAATGATCAAATAGTAAATCATGTAATACTCTACAATATGCACAGAATTGAACCCAACGTAAGTGGCACTCACTCCATAGAAAGCACCAGGTGATGGAAAATTGGTAGAAGCTCTAAGATATTCGACGAGATTATCAATGCAAATGTGCTCATCCTCCATGTGTGGTTTCGGCCCAATCTCCGAGCAGCAACCCGACCGAAACACAGGCCAGAACCCAGTCTGTCCTTGCTGCGGAGAAATCAAGGCAAGAGTCCCCAAATTGAAGCCCTAGAATAAGTAGGAAACATGGTGATGCAAATACCAGATACAGATAGACAAAAATCTCATATAAAAGAACACTAGTTCAGCCAGAACAAACCAGGCGAGCACTGCTCACAGAATGCCGAATGATCGAGAGGTGTCGAGGTGGTTTCCTGGCTTTTGCCCCCTTCATGCTCTCTGAAGGCTTAGGACCTTCTGCGCCACCATTGTTTAAAGACCCTTTCTCTTTGCTTGTATAGTTGCTGTCCATAATCAATGGGGGTGAGGATTCGGTGCCGGGCGACATGATCCCTTCGGAACCATTAATGCAACTGTCCAGAAATAGAAGAAACGATCCATGGCAACCTTTAAGCAGTAGTGCCTATCTAATACATGTCGTCAATGTAATATATTCAATATTTGGAATATTCTCACTCTAGACATTAAATACAATTGCACGATTTGATGGTTTTTCAATTCGAAGAAGGGTTACCTCAAGTCAACTAGACCTCAGGAAAAACTGCTCTTTTTAAGACATCAGTCCCAACTCCAAATGACAACGACGGAAGAATAGAAGCGAATAGCTCTGAAGCAATTAAGACTCATCGACAGAGCCAAACACAATCAAAATCAGCCAAAGTATAAAAATAAGATTCCTCAGCGATGGAAACCTAATCGAAAAATACGCAACCAATACGGTTCCTTTCGGAGAATGCTCATAATGAAATCAACGATCGGATCTTTAGCCCCAAATTCATCGACATTAAAATAAAACCTGAAAAAAATTCACCAAATTCCCAGCTTTATCAATGCCAACACGAAGATAAACGGATCTGAGCAGGGAAACCAAATGCAGAAATCGCATAAATTTTCTTCAAAACTGACCCTTGACCATTCTAAAAGACAGGTGCTTCTGTGACGTCCGAATAATTCACCGATCAGAGGTCGTCGCCTTCTCCTTCTTCTTCTTGAATTCAACGAATTTTTATTTTAGGAGAAAATGGAAACAATAAATGCGGCAAAAGGGGCTAAGAGAAACAGAGAAAAGGAAATAGCTTGGAAGTGAGAAGAGGGAGGAGGCAAGAGAGGAAGGCACACGCGAAGAGGAATCGGGCATCTTTTATATCGTTGCGCCGCTGACCGGCGATCGGAGGTCACCCGGTTGTGGCCCTATCTTAATAAAGAAAGGGGAAAGGATCGGGAAGAGCCACGTGTCGATGAACAGTACCGTTGACTATAAATTAGAGCTTTGGGGCGCGACACGGATCCGGTGCGGCTGGAGATTCGTAATCGTCAGATTACATCAGTCTTGGGGCTTTTGAACGGCTAGGATTGTTCCAGTCTCGATTATGATCCTGCCACGTGTACCCATGATTGATTATATATGTTGATTAAACATAAAAAAAAATAATCGCTATTTGAATTCTTAGGAAAAATTAGACCTTAAATGTTACAGATATTCACCAAAAGCACAATTTGGATTACAATATCATTATCATATAATAAGATCATCATTATATTTATTATGATTATAGTTGCTATCAAGCAAAAACTAATGGTTGTCACCATAAAACTGTTTGAATTTTAAAAAATACTAAAATATCTTTAAATCTTTATTTTAATATTTTTAAATGACATATTAGTTTTCTTCATCATGATAAAAGAGAAAAAAATCTAATTATATTCGGTAATCTCTCATCGTCCCAACGTGTCTATTGGGTCCCTTTCATCTTATTTTTACTATATTATAAACATTATTTTTAATATTTTATAACTTAATAGTCTAAACTGGACCAAAGAGAGTCGGATAGATATAATATAAGTATTTGACATAATATCGTTGTTAATTAACGAATTAAAGGAAACTTGGATCTAAAGTTTCCCACAACTATGAAGCTTTAGATTAGACCAACGGGAGATCCAATGGTGTCGTCCAAAGTGCATTACACAAAAGTGGATTGAAAATGATGTGTCCTTTGCATTATTGCTTTGACCGCATACTTTTTCGCTTTTATTCTCTTCTTTTCCTCGATAAGTGGTCCCAATGTGGACCATTATTTATCTCCCACAAAATAACTTACGCCATACCAAAAATTGAATGGTTTCGATTTCGATTCGAATTATTGATTTTTTTAATTTTAATTAAAAATAATTTGAAAATAAAAAAAAATTATATATATTTTTTAATTATCAATCATCAGTTCGAACTAAAATCAATAACGTCAATTCTGGTTCAGATTCGACTGATTTTGATTTCTAAAAATCAAAAATCAAATCATTCGATTTAAGATTTAACAAATAATCGAACCTATTAAATCCAGTTCTAATCTGATTCAATTTCAATTTAAATGACCAGAACTAACCAGTGCTAAGTGTTCTTTGTTCGCATCCACTCACTCGCCACTACACGTTGGATCCTCTGGTTGGGAAATATACCTGCTCACGGTGGGACCCATCAAAAGGCCTTCTAATCTCCTATTAAAATGGAAGCAAGCAGCTCTCACCTCATGAACAAACCCATCACCTTTCTCTTCTAATCGTGTTGATGCCTTGTTCTTGCGTACTGCTCTTTTACTCCTCATTCAAGGCTTCGCCATGACAGGGTAGCTCCCAGGTTTCTCTCTCTCTTTCTCTGAGATTTCATGCACATAGGCTTCACCAGCTGCATCATGATACGAGAACTGTATCATCTTCAATTTTTGACTCATCAGAACTTTCTGCTTGATACTTCAATAGGTGAAACCTTCGTAACTTCCTTTGACTTTTAAGATAAAAGAGAGTACATGAAACATACCTTTGATCAACTAAATTATAGAAAAGTCACTTGAGCTTCAGATCAGCCCGAGAATTATATATTGTCCTTTCTTTCTTCTGCACCACTGGTTGCAAACTAGCAGAAAAGCTATCACCTGCAAGAGCTGCAATAATCTGTCATGATGGCACCTTGTTGTTCACTGACAGAACAGATTTATGAAGCAGCAGCATCCAAAACTTGGATCAAGAACAACTTCCTAAAGCTCCTCAAGGAAGACAAGAGGATGGAGTTCTGGTCTCTGCTCATGGTGGCTTCCATGCCAGTGCTGCAGGTGCTGCTTGTTGGCCTGCTCGGAGCCTTTCTTGCATCCGGCTACATCAACATCCTTTCTGCTAATGCCCGCAGCGATATCAACAAGGTCAGACAAACCATACCCATAGCATCAGCCTTCGTACAACAACTAAACGTACACTTCTCTTTGCTTCGAACCTCGATGACTTGAACTTGTCCTATACAGATTGTATTCGTCGTCTTCGTTCCAGCCCTAACATTTGCAAGCCTAGCAAAGACTGTTACAGCAAAGGACATCATTTCTTGGTAAGTCTGATATCGTTCATCCAGGCAGAGGTGGCTTCCATTAACACGTTTCTGGGTGCTTAAGGTGGTTTATGCCTGTCAACGTTGGAATCACGTTCTTGGTTGGTGGAATTCTTGGATGGGTTGCAGTGAAGATCTTGAGACCGGAGCGTCACCTTGAAGCCCTCGTCATCGCGAGCTGCTCTGCAGGTAACCATGAACATGGATGATAGCTTCTGATGTCTGTGTGCGGATCTCCATGGTCTTCAGCCTGCATGCACATAAACAGGTAATTTAGGTGCCATGCCCTTGATCATCATCCCGGCAATCTGTGAGGAAGAGGGCAATCCATTTGGGGCTTCCAAGATTTGCCGTGTCCAAGGAATCTCATACGCATCTTTATCGATGGCGGTAAAGTAAAGGCTGTCATTAGATTTGGCACTGCAATAGATGTAGATAATACATTTTCACCTGTTCATGCAGCTTGGAAATTTCTTCATATGGACCCATACATACAGTCTTATAAGAAAATCGATCAGTCACTGTGGCAGGATCCATAAAGATGATGTGCCGACAAACAAGAACAGGAATCCAGAGGTGGTGAGGAAAGCTAGAATATTTGATCCACAAGATTACAGTGATCAGGAGGAGGCCTTACTTCTGCCATCATCCGAAGATTCAGAACCAAGTGATAGAACTGCAGATCATCATAATGTAAGTTTTATCCTTCAGGTCTACAATTACACTTTGATCTCGAAAAATGGAATCTTAAATTGAGATGAGAAAGAAAAACCAGTAACCTCACGGGGTAAAAATGAATAAAAACATGAAATGAAATTTGGTGGATTGAATTAATATTCGCATATATTTGTTGTGAAGGAGATGGAGCAAAGAGTATCCAGCAGAAAGCTCAGTGACATAATTGTGCACGTATGGGAAAGATCGAAGGGAACTTTTTACCAGATATCAAAGGAACTGTTATCACCACCAACAGTTGCTGCGGTATCTTTTCATCTCCCTCAAGAATAGTTATCTCATCAAGTGTTGGACATGAACTAAGAGGATAGAACTCGTTAAGGAAAAGCCTGACTTACGATAAGCTCGATTCATCTTAGGTAGGTGGCTTTATTGTCGGTGTTGTGCCATGGTTGAAGGCACTCATTGTAGGAGAAACAGCCCCATTACATGTGGTTCAAGATTCAGTGACATTGCTAGGGTAAGCGATATCTTCTTTTTTCCGAGCTAACTATGCCAATGTTCGATCATATATTTACAAGCAAGATTTCCATTGCTTGTCATTAACATTGAATACGAGGAAGCGCAGGGATGGCACAATACCTTGCACAATTATCATTCTAGGAGGCAATCTGACAGAAGGTTACCATCTACAAGCTTTTTCTTGTTTGTCGAGATGGAAGTCAAAATCTAGATTAAGCTCAGCATTGTTGTCTTGAATACACAAGCAGGACTGCGCAAGTCAACGGTGAGGCCGCTGGTAATCACAGCAATCGTTTGCGTGCGGTATGTCATCCTTCCCCTCTTTGGCATTGCGGTGGTGATGGCTGCAGGGCATGTGGGTTTCCTGCCACCATCTCCACTGTACCGCTTCGTGCTGCTTATACAGTTTACAGTGCCCCCTGCCATGAGTATCGGTATGAACATTCTTACTTCCTTCATCAAACACTGTTACTGCTGTCCACCTGATGCCTACTATTTATTACATGCAACTTTATTATAAGGATGAGGATGAATTGCAGGTACAATGACACAATTATTCGATGCATGCCAAGAAGAATGCTCGGTAATATTCCTCTGGACTTACATGCTGGCTGCCTTGGCACTCACAGTTTGGTCGATGATCTTTATGTGGATCCTATCGTAGAATATGGTTCAAGAAACAATGAACAATCTTTTGCACTTCCAAGAACTTCCTTATTCTTTGGAAGGATTTATAAAGGGATTTATTCTTTATGCTTCTAAGTCTATCCCTTCAATATTGTGAATCGAGAGGGAACATATATTACATATTTTTATCCAATAATAGGCTTCTTAAAGAAGCTTTAACCACATCTGGCATTGATTCAACTTAGGAGAGAAATCGGAAGGCTTCAACCACATCTGACGTTAATTCGACTTGGATAGAAATCAGAAAGCTTCTTAAAGAAACTTCGACCACATGCGGCGTTGAATCGATGCACGCATGTGCGCGCGCGCGCGCGCACACACACACACACATATATATATATATATATAAGCTCAAAATATGTCCAAATTTAGTAGTAAAAGATTTGCAGAGATTTAACTGAAACACTGAAACTTCTTGAAAATGTACCAACTAAATAGGAGACAACATGATGAAGAAAAATGACGAAAGAAAGCCAAGTAAATGCATATAAATTTGAACATAAATCAAATCCCACCTTGTGCCTTTAGCCAAATCATAAAAACAAGTTCAATCCCTCTTTCATTTCCAAATCATCCCAATCCTATCCTCTCTAACCAGCTCACGCTTTAACAATTTCGATCTTCTAACTAGCAAAGAAGATGACATAAAGATTTAATGACAATTGTCATTCCCGTTTGAAATAAGTAAAACACATTAATCAAGTGCAGCTTGTTTTGCGCCGACAGCAAAGAATTCTGTGATGACCTCAAGAGGCATGCCCTTTGTTTCAGGAACTTTCAAGAACACAAATACCAAAGCTAAGGTGCACACAACCGCATATATTCCAAAGACACCAGCAAGGCCGATCGTATTCAACAAAACAGGAAGTGTGTATGTGACGATGATGTCTCCGAACCAGAAGGTGAGGGCACAGATGGCAATGCACACGCCACGGACTCGTGTTGGAAAGATCTCCGCGCAAAGGATATTAGGGATTGGGCCAAATCCCATGACGAAGCAGCAGAAGTAGACAACAACACTAACGGTGGAAAGCACAGCATGAACTACTGTGCCCATGTCCACAAGGTTGGCCACAACCAAGACAACCAGTGAAGCTATCAAGACAGGGATTGTGAACAACAAAAGAAACCTGCAAGTTGAAAGATTGGGAATAGGGATTCTTTCTTAACCTATAATGCAACAAAGAAAGAGATGGACGTTGACTTAAGGAAAGAAAAGGTTAAGTACCTTCTTCCGGAGATATCCATAAGCCGCATGGCAACACCAATACTAGGAAGCATCAACAAGGTTGTAAGAGCACTGATGAGGATAGATGCTGAAGCCGCACCAATACCAATATTTGCCAGTAAAACTTCAACACCAGCTTGCTCTAGTATCTGAGGGGTGTAGTAGAGAACCCCGTTTATGCCAGCAAACTGCAAGAGCAAAGAATTTATATTAGCAATAATATCAACAACAGAATAAAGATGAAATTAATTTACTTCATGGAATAGAACTAATCAATAGGAGTCATAGGCGTAAGAAGCAATAACTCTTGGTTGTAATCTTCAAATTTTGGTTAGAACTCAATGTAAAAAGGATCTTGAAAATATTTTTCAAATCATTTTATATATATATGAAGAAATATACAAGCAAGTTGAATGACTGACAGGTTAATAAATGTTGAGATCAAATGACAAATTTATTTAATGACATTTATACCCAAGTAACCCAAATGGATTAATTTAAGTGACAAGTGATCAGAAATTCGTGAAGATATAAAGGAATGGATATCACATTATGATAATTATTAGACTAATATTTGCCAAATTTTGGCTGACATAACCTTCACCTTTGTCTTCTATTTCTTATCGTACTTGACGGTAACAAACTTACGACAACAAAGGAAAGTTCTCTTTGTACAATGTCCTTGCTAATGTAGAGAATAAGTAGTAATATAAATCTGTAGCCAAGTCTTCTAAGTAAAAGAAAAACAACATATGGCAATAAATATCATGTTAGTTGAGAAGAAGCTAATGGATGTCTGAAGTTAAACCAGCTTCCTAGGGAACTTTTACAGACAGCTGATGGATATACCCATTAAAGTAGCTGTAAATAATCATAAGTTCATAACACGGTTTGGCTCAGGGCTCAAAAGGCAATACAAGAAAATATTAACTAGCGACTTTTTGAAGTGATAGAAAGGAATGACGATTTTGACAAACAATCTGAATGTTTCTACAAAATAAAAAGTCTATGTAAGTCAACATCATCATCTTTATTTTGCATTTAGTAAAACTAACCTGCTGAAGTATTTGGATCCCAACTCCAACTAGTAAAGCATGTTTAACACCTGGTTCAAAAAGATCTGCCCACTTTGGTCCTTTAGCAGCTGCTTCTGATGGATGAACCATGGCTGGCCCCACTGCGTGCTTGTCCATAAGTTCCTTAGAGAAAAGTGCAGGTTGGCTTACCAAAGCAGCAGCTTGAACAAACTCGCTATCTTCAGGAATTTCAACTCCTGGGAGGGAAACAAGGGAACCCTTCCTTGACCCAGGAACACCCTCTTGGTGTAGATAGATTCTTTTGAACCCACCTTCCTTTTTCCCATCTGCATCTTTTCTCTCAGACCATTTCCATGCCAGTTGCCATCCCCCACCAATACCCATACTACTAACTGCCTCTCCTCCATTCTGCAGGAGACTGCTATTTCTCCTCATGCTCATACCACTTCCATGCCGTGGAGCAATATCCTTCACTTCCATGCCTGTTGTTTGGCGAGAAAGCAAAGGACTATGCAAATTGTCATCAGAATCGCCTCCACCAGCATCAGATGCATAACCATCACCCTCTTGTTGAAGACTCTCCTCATCCCACTGCTCAGTTTTGTGTTGCTGATCTGCCACACTAAACATGCTTCCAAAATTGGGGAACAGTGTGCTTTGCATGCTTCCCATCTCAGGTAGCTTCTCATGGACACTCCCAAATAAGGTAACCACAGGATCCATCAGCAGCACACTTTGCTGTTTTTGCATGCTACCATGGCGAGATACAAGAGCAAGGGAACTTTGTCCCTTTACAGGCCGAGCAACCCATGAAAGGCCTTCTTCAGGACCATACAATGTGATATGCTCCTTATCAGCAATTGCACCCTGGTCATCAGCAAGCTCATTAGCCGGACCAATTATGTACTCTTCAATGGAAGTCTCACCGCCTACCCCTAAACCCTCAACAAGAAGAGCCAATTCTCCTGTATATTTAAAAAGAAAATAAGGCATATCACATCTTGAAGTTTCTTATGTATCCATTCTATTTTACTTGAAGACCAAGATCACAAATTACTGGGCATAAAAATTATCAAATAATAAGCTATTGTGGAATGATAGTGCTATATTTTAAGGGTTTAGCTACTTTATGTTAAAGAATGAATGGGGTATTTTGATGTAACATAAAGGAAAAAAGGAACAATGTGGAAGTATAAATAATAGAACTTAGTATTATACAAAATATAGCAGATCAAATCAAGAGAGGTTTCAAGAATGTTTAGTCTGGCATGCATTTTGAGGTCTCAGAGAAATACTAGTTTAGAAGATATACCATACCAGTTAGAGTATCTTTCTTCTCTAAGATTCAATTAGACTTAGATTTAACATTTTCAGTAAGGTCATTTACATAAAACAGACTGAAAGTTCATTTCATGATTCTAAACATGTCTAACTCTGAGACATGTTTTGCTGGCCACCAAATTGCATTACTTGCAACCTCATATAGCTTGCAAGTACTTTAATCGAACTACATCACAGATAACATGATTGGATAGCATGTATTTACAAATAGGTTTAATCTAGCATATGTTTTCAGGTCTCATAAAAATTTTAGTTCAAAAGGTATATCATACCAATTAATTATCTTTCTTCTCCGGGATTCAAGCAAACTTAGATTGAATCATTTTAGGAACGGCATTCACAAGAAACAAACCGAAAGTTCATTTCACGATTCCAAACATGTCTAACTCTGAGAGGTTGTTTTGCTGGCCACCAATAGCATTCCTTGTGACATCATATAGTTTGCAAGTACTTTAATGGAAATTACATCACAGCTAACGAGATTGGATAGCTCAAAGTAATAATTGGATCAATCAAAAGCTTTTTTAAAGTTGAACTGGGTCATTGATTGGATGTGGTAGTTGCCTTGTGCTGCATTCTAACCACATATTAATTGCAGATACTAAGTAGCATGTGATTGACACAAAAATGTCACATGATCACCATGGACATCACACAGCTGGACCAAAAAGTTACAACCCAAAACCAGTGCAAAGGTACTGAAATCCTCACGTGCATGTATAAGTTCATATGTGGATGAGAAGGTTTAAAGACAAGAAAAAAGAAATATAGATACAGGCAACGTTAAAGTATTTGAAGAACGTATATGCAACATATGTAACCGCTCAAAGAAAAAGTGAATGGTACCAATAAACTAAATAGAGGGTATTATTAGTCTGCTCAAAATGAATTCGTGTCATTCTGAGGCACCATGTACCTGAGACATCTTCCCTTCCACGCAATCTCTGCAAAACCCGTTTAGCCTCTACCATTCTTCCCTTGCTTACCAGCCACCTTGGAGACTCTGGCAGAAAGAAAACCGTCAATGCAAAATAAAGGAGGGATGGAATAGAGAGAACACCCAGCATCACTTTCCAGTGAGGGTTGTCCATTAGTGACATCCCAAAAACCATACAATACGATAGGAACATTCCTCCAGAGCCACTGAACTGTGGGAGAGTATTCAATAATCCCCTTATCTCTGATGGAGCTGTCTCAGAGATATATACAGGAACAAGTGTGACAGCCAAACCAATCCCAAATCCATCAATAAGCCTTGCCAAGAGTAGGACATAGACATTTGGCGACCACAGCATCACTAGACCACTAAGAAAATAGAGAACTGATGAGATGATTAGCATGGGACGCCTGCCAACCCAGTCTGATACTGCTCCAGAGAATGTTGTGATAATAGTAGCCCCAATAAGTGACATAGCAACTATTAGTCCTTCTATGGTAGGCTCAGATTCCAATTTAAATTCCTTCTTAATGTACAGAACAGCACCTGAAGAAATTCAATAAAAAATATTTTAATTTCAGTGAGTTCAAATAATGAACTTAGGAACTGAGATAACCAATAGTTACAAGATTATTCATGGATGTCTAATATGCGGTGTGCTATAACTAATCATGCTCAAGTTGCAATATTGTTATTTATATGAGCAATAAAGTCCTTTGAGAATAGGAGAAGGAAAAACACAGGATCATTCACAAAAATAGCAAGAGCAAGAAACATTAACAATAGAGAATGGTTAAGCTGTGTAGCCTGACTCTAGGAATTTTAAAATAGTACATAAAAGATGAACATAATACTAAATTCAGCTCTAATCTCTATGAATCAAGCAAAAATTTATCGAATAAAATACTTGCTGATAGTGATCGACAGACAAATACAGGAAATAGTCACAACTACAAGTTTTACCTGCAATGGTGGCATTATCCCACCCCTGCAACAAGTTACTGATTGAGGCAGCTATGGCGACAAGAACAGCACCCTGCATCTTCTTATACACGACTAGCACCTCTTAAAAAAATTAGGGAACCTGCAACAGAAGGTGTCAGATCAGATTTCTTTGCGAAAACCAACAAAAAGCTAAATCTTCAGTAGATTATGCAGTTACTGCAAATCTTAGGGACTCATCAGAAAATAGATATCGTAACTTCCTGAGCCAAAATAAACAAGAACAAATAACTTCAAGAACAAATCAGAATTCCATGAATCTTCATACCTTGGAAGACAAACCAAGATCTGTTGATGGATGGGCCAAAGATTCAAAGATGGAAAAGACGGTGGCCACGACAAGCCACTTTCACGAGTGAGCCCCCAGGAGTGGCACCAGATCGGGAGGAGGAAAGGACGACGGCTCCTCGGGAACCCTAGGATAGATTAGATGCGCTCATTAGAGGTGGTCTTCGCGTGGGGACAGTGTTCACAGAACGGAAAGCATATACTTCTTCGGTGGCGGAATAGAAAAACCAAAGGAAACAGAGGTGAACAACAGTCAGGGTGGAGACAACAGTACCCCTCCTCACAACCCGACACTTGGGAGTTTTCACCAAACGCACTGCCTCCTCTTCTATCTTGGAATTGGAAGCCTATCTCTCTGCAGACTGAGATCTGTGGAAGTATTCAGGGATAAAGAATTCGAAAAAGGCCAATGCAGTGGGCTCTTGGGGATTTTTTCCGCGGAGAAACCCGCCAAGATCTCAACTTTCCGCCAGAAAACAGTGAAACCGACCCTCCAAGCGCAATAAAACACTCCAAGATCGGATCTTCGAGTTGCAAACGGCAGATGCCGCCGTCTCTGACGACTAAGGAGATTCCGGACTCCAGAAACTCCAAAAGGCAGTGGGAAGATCTGGTCGGCCTATCTGCCTGCTCGGAAGAGCCGAAAATGAAAGGAACGATCAGAAAGGGAGCACGACTGCTTCTTCCAGCGACAGCCGGCACCAATCTGTCAGAATTGGATTCCTTCGGCTCCTCGACTCCAGCTAATAATGAATGTGAGGAAGGCCTGCCACGCCTGGCTTTAGGTACTCTTTCGAACCCTTAACAAGGGGAAAGAAGAAGGAAGCAGCTCCTTCAGACCAACATGGCGTAAGTGGGAAAAAGAGATGGACAGCAAAACGAGAGAGATTTGGCGGTCGAAGAAGACGGTGGAGGCACTCGATATCTTCCTCCTTTTATCCTTATTTTTCGATTTCTTAGAGGGTTACCATGTGATTTCATAGCCATTCATATTTATTATAATTGTCTATCTTATTTATATAAATAATTAATTTTCCATAGCTATTAATGTCAAAGAATATAGTTTTAAAGGGTCTTATCATCCAGAAATTAACCTCTTGTGGATAATTTGCGTTTTCGAAGAATCTATTTGAAATTAATAGCGTTGGAGGATGAAAACCATAAATGACAGACAAGTGGTAATTTTCATCGTTTTTCGCCTTCATTTCTTTATGCTCCCACCTTATAAAAAGAAATATACATATATATAAATTTATGAGTGATTGTCCGGGAAAATGTTTTTTTTTTATTTTTTGTCGGCTGATACTTTTTTTTTTCAAAATTTTCAAACCATTATCTTCTATTTTAAAAATCTTAAAAGTATCCCTCAAAAATTATTTACAGTATTTTCTCGTTCAAATTCAAAAAGAAATTCACCAACTGTATATAATATTTTGTGAGTTAATTTTTATCTATAAAATACTATATAATATTTTTTAAAAAATATTATATAGTATTTTTGTTTCAAAAAAACTATGATATCAAAAATACTATATAGTGTTTTTAAAGAATAATATATTGTATTTTATGGATTAAAAAACTAACTCATAAAATATTATAAACAACTGACCCAAAAAATAATATTTTTAAGGTTTATTTTTTAAATATTAGAAAAA